>MU687514.1:3572-20805 GCA_026770625.1 Nicotiana glauca | reverse complement strand
ATCGCCTATGAAGGGCATGATGAGATTCAGGAAGAAGGGCAAGCTTAGACCTAGGTTCATTGGCCCATTTGAGATTCTAGATCGTGTGGGAGAAGTGGCTTATAGACTTGCCTTGCCACCTAGCTTGTCAGCCGTGCATCCAGTGTTTCATGTGTCCATGCTTCGGAAGTATCACGGCGATCCAGCCCACGTGTTAGATTTCAGCACTGTCCAGTTGGACAAGGATCTGTCTTACGAGGAGGAGCTAGTAGCTATCTTAGACCGGCAGGTTCGACAGTTGAGGTCAAAGGGTTTTCCTTCAATACGTGTCCAGTGGAGAGGTCATCCTCCTGAGGCATCGACCTGGGAGTCCGAGTCTTATATGCGAAGCCGTTATCCTCATCTATTTTCTGACTCAGGTACTTCTTTCTTTTGTCCGTTCGAGGACGAACGGTTGTTTTAGAGGTGGAGGATGTGACGACCCAAAGGGGTAATCACCTGTTTTCTCATTCGTTCCGTGCTTCTGAGGCCTTAAAAACCTCATTTTTACTTACCTTGATTGGTGTGCGTAGTACGGTCACGTAGCCGGAAAGTTTTTATGTTGAAATATATGAAATTCGTAAAAAATTTGAAGAATTTTGATATTAATATGATTAAAGTTGACTTTGGTCAACATTTTGGGTAAACGGACCCGGACCCGTGATGTGACAGTCCCGGAGGGTCCGTAGAAAAATATGGGACTCGGGCATGTGCCCGGAGTCGAAATTCGAGGTCTAGAACCCGAGTAAAAGAATTTTTCCGTTAAATTGTTTTTCTGAAATTATTAAGGAAAATGGAAATGAATATTGATTAAAAGACTATGGTATCGGGCTCGTATTTTTGTTCCGACGCCCGGTACAAGTCCTAAATATGTGTTAAGCGCTTTATGTGAAGTTTGGTTGAAATCGAACGTCATTTGACGTGTTTCGGACCTAAATATCTAAAATTTGAAGTTTATGAAGTTTGATGAAAAAGTGATGATTTTGAGGTTTGATTAATTGATTTTGAAGTTGTTTTGGCGATTTAATCGCTCAGTTAAGTCCGTATGAAGTTGTTGAGTTAGTGTGTGTGATTGGTTAGGAGCCCGAGGGCTCGGGAGTGAATTGGAGGTGGTTCGAGGTGTTTTTACACTTAGAATGGTAGCAGATTTTTTTCTGCAATTTTTGCCCAATGAATTCCTTCTTCGCGTTCGCGGCCTTAGTCTCGCGTTTGCGTACCTTCCCCTATTTCCTTCTCCGCGTTCGCGAAGCTTCAGGCCGCCCTTCTTCGTGTTCGTGTAGGCCAATTTTCGGGAACCCAATATTTTCTCTTCGTGTTCGCATCCCTCGTCCGCGAACGCGATGCTTGCCAACTTCTGTTCATCGCGAACGCGACCCTACTGTCGCGAACGTGTAGGGTAATTTCACCCAGCGATCTTTAAGTCATAAAAACAGAACCATTACATGATTTATTCCCATTTTTCATAAACCTTGTCTTCTCCACAACACATAGGCGATTTTTAGAGCTTATCTTCACCAAAACTTCTTGGGTAAGTATTATCTAACTCGTCTTCTTCATTTTCCATCATCATTTATCAAATTCCTAGACCTAAATCATGAAATTAAAGTAGAAATTAAGGCTTTTGGGTAGAGTTAGGGTTTTGAGAATTTTGGGTGATTCAACCTCAATTTGGGGTTGAATCTTAAAACAAATTGCATATTTGAACTCGTGGGGTTATGGGTGATTGGGTTTTGGTCCGAGCTTCGTGTTTGGACCATGTGGGCTTGGTGTCGAATTTTGATAATTTTGGAATAATTCTAGGAAATTCATATCTAGGTTATGGGATGTTGTAATTGAGTTTTTATTGATACTATTGAATTAATTATGCCTAAATATCATTGTTTCGGAGTCGGATTGTAGAGGAAAGGCGGTGTTTGAGGATTGATTGCTATTCTTTGGGCCGAGGTAAGTGTTTTATCTAACTTTGGCTTGAGGGAATAGGATTAGAGTGTTATTAATTGCTAATTGCTAAATGATCGAGTACGGTTTATAGGCGAGATGACGAGCATCTATACACCGGTGTCTAGCATGACCGTGGGTCCTTGTTTGTAATTATTCTGATATTTTGGGACTCTTCCATGCTAATTGATGAATTCTACATAATGTGAAGAGTATGAGGATTAGCTATGAATTGTGAATTCTTTGGAGTGCTGGCTCGAACGATAAAAATACTATTGAGTAAGAAATGAAAGAAATGGAAAGAGATATGATTAATCCCTTACCGGGATGGTTTTATTATGTTGATTATCTCCCTTGCCGGGATGTAAAAGTTGTCATTGTTTCTCCCTTGCCGAGATTTAGCTGTTTAATTGTGTTTTTCCCTTGCCGGGACTTTTCTTATTATTTGTTTGTTCCCTTGCCCGTTTGGTTGTGATTGTTGTTTGGGTGAGGAAGAGTGATAATGCACGAAGGGTCATTCCATGTCATATTTGATTATATTTGCACGAAGGGTCATTCCGTGCCATGTTTGATTATATTTGCACGAAGGGTCATTCCGTGCCATGTTTGATTATATTTGCACGAAGGGTCATTCCGTGCCATGTTTGATTGTATTTACACGAAGGGTCATTCGGTGCCATGTTTTGATTGTATTTGCACGAAGGGTCATTCCGTATCGTGTTTTGATTATATTTGCACGAAAGGTCATTCCGTGCCATGTTTTGATTATTTATGCACGAAGGGACATTCCGTGCTCTGATTTGACTATATTTGCACGAAGGATCATTCTGTGCCATGAAATGAGAGTTATGTGAGAGAAAGCACGACGGCTGATGCCGTGCATTTTATTTGATTGCTTTTGGGGAGATTGAGAGTAAACGCACAAATATTGATATCGTGCAACTATTGATTTTCCTGCTGTTGTTAAATATTGTTATTGCCCTGTTCCTTTCTTAAGTTGTTGACTTTGTATCTGGATTATACTCTCTCATAGCATGTTTCCCGCCCTTTTTAAATTTTTAATTTTGGTATTCTTTGCTTTTATCAAGCCCACCTTATATATTGAACTACACAGGTTGATTTGGTAGTCCTGTCTAACCTCGTCACTACTTCGCCGGGATTAGGCCAGGCGCTTACCAGCACATGGGATCGGTTGTGCTGATGTTATACTTCTGTATTTTTTGCATAGATCACGGTACCGGAGCAGCTTTTGGACCACATCAGTAGTGTACTGATCGGGAGCTGACTTCAGTCCAGGGACTTAAGAGGTAGCCTAGCTGGTGTTCGCAGACCGAAGTCCCTTTCCATATTTTTAGTTTGTTTTCATTTTACCAAAACAGATATTATGTATTTTCTATTCAGCCTTGTTTGTAGCACTCTTTAGTGGTTCGTGAGATAGCGACTACAGTCTTGGGTCGAGAAATATTAACTTCCGCATTTTTTGTTTTCAGTTATTTATGTTATAAAAGACTTTCGCTTTTATTTAAAGGTTTATTATTGTTATTACTGTTGTGTTGTTATCCGAAAAGATTTTAATACTTTCTTGCGTAGCTTCGACAGTAGGCGCCATCACGACTCCCGATGGTGGGGAATTCGGGTTGTGACAATAATTTATTCTGGAAATTAAAGGGAATTAACTCGGAATAGGAGTGATCTTAACATAGGTATATGATGGATTCTATCTTTTATGATTTAACTAGTTTTAAGATTTGTCTTTTTTGATTTAGTTAGTAATGGAGAGATGATTTAATTTGATGCCATCTAAATTGTAAGGAGTACTCTTATTCTACCATCACTTTATTTTTTTGATACAATAATAAGAATTATTTCCTTTAGATATATGTTGTATTTGTTACATTGATATGATGTTTCATATTTATGAAATTACAACAACAACAATACAATATAATCTCCCTTAGTGACCTTATCCCTACCCTGAGGTAGAAAGGCTATTTTCAAATAGACCTTTGGCATCCTTCCCTCCAACAACTTCCCACCTTGCTCTTGGGGAGACTCGAACTCACAACCTCTTGGTTGGAAGTGGAGATTCCTTACCATCAGAGCAATCCTCTTGTCTATTTATGAAATTACAGACTTGATAAAATATTTATGTTACTATGAAACAACTAATTTTGTATTGACATTAACCTTAATGTTGAAAATTTTGATATGACATTTCTCAATCATAAATGAATGTTGTGAATCTTTTATTTCCATTCTAATATAAATGTCAGAAATATGATTGTGACTTTTTAAAAAGGCTATAAATACATGTCGCAATTTTTTTACCAACATTAGGCTAAATGTCATAAATTTCAAGTGACAAATGTAAATTAAGTGTGACACTAAAATTTACGACATTTAGTACAAATATAAATTAAATGTCAGTAAATGAATTAGCGACATTTAAGTGACCTAATACAACATTTATTTATTGTCGTGGTGTTTCCTTACTTTCTTGTAATGTATCATTCATCCCTTTAATTTCTACATTTCATTTTTTTTAATTCAGTTAGCTGACGGAGAAAGCTCTATTATTGAAGAAAAGAAAAATGATGTACTAGAATTATAATATTTGCCTCGCAAGAACAATGACTATTTACTTGCAAAAAAACATAGCGATATATATATATATATATGTATATATATATATATTGGAAAGTTTAATACAAGAATATTTCATGCTGCTAACGCCTTCACATCTCTCTTACAATCGCATCACCAAATATTTATTTACTAAACTGGTTTATGGAGTTTGTGGTGGAATTATTTTCCGTTTATGTACAGGGTAGTGAAAAAGAAGAAGGCATGATGCGGTGATAAGTGTAGAAACATAATATTTGACCATTCCTTCATTATTACACATTTAATTTGTTAGGATTTAAATAATTCCTTTAGGTCTAACTTTAGTAGTTGATTTTCACTTAATTGTAGTTTGGTTTACCTTTTGAAAATTGAAAATAATAAAAATATTCACATATTTTGGGGTTTTAAGTCATTAATTTTTGAGATCTTATTATTTTAGCTTAAACATTAATTGCAATTTTTTTTTAACAGAAAAGAGAATTACAAAAATATGTTTTTTTCTTTTAATTTAGTAAACAACATTGTTTGACTTTCATGTTTTCTTAGGAACATATAACTTTAATTAGTTAGTACAGTAATTATTTGATTTTTATTATCTTACGATAAGATTAATAGTATTTTCGTTATTTTTTATTGTGCTTGTAAAATGTAGATTTGTTTCTAAAAAGCACAATGTATACTGTTAAAATGGGGTCTATCCGATTTTACTATTTGATCGAGGCTAGGGAATTGTATCAAAGGTCGGCCTCGCAACGGATCAGACCGAGGTACGAGGATAAGACAACGAGTTGGAGGAACGAGGTACCTATCAAAGATTGAAGCCAGTAGTGACCGAGACCAAATGAGACAGACGTCGAGCAAAGCACAATAACAGAAAGGCGAGATATCCGTGACTGGCCGAAGATCATGGCGTAAATCTCGGAACAGATCAAATCAAGGGCGATTATTTAGTTAATCATGGGATTTGCTCCCGTAATTAGAATTGTACCATAACTAGGATTCTTCTGATATATAAAGAGGGTCTTAATCATTTTGTAATCATCTTACATTGATGCATATCAAACAAATACAATACTTTCTAGTTCGTATTCTTGTTCATCAATTAGTTTGTTCCTTAACTATTTTGGGCACCGATCAGTTCGAGGGCACTTAAGCTCGAGGGCTGAATCACGTTTCAAGACTACTTTGCTTTATCTCGTTGTTAATTCATACTGTTAATCTTTATATTTATCACTTGGTATTAAGCAAAATTACGTATCCTTAAAATCACATTATAAGTTTAATTGTTATCCAATTTTTAGGATAAACAAAACGAAGAAGAGAGGAAAGCTTCCACATGTCCCTAAAGTTCACACATCACTGAATCTTCCGTTTTATTGTTTTTGGTGTTTTCCGTTCATAAGCTTTAAGGCTTTAGCTGTCAAATTTTGACTTTGGGAGGTGATTGAGTGGTTTTTATCGACGGTAGTAAGGCCAGGAAATTGAAGGTCCATTCTTTTTGTTTTCTTTTCTTTTGTCTCAGTTTTCTAAGACAATGGAAATTCAATTTGCATTATATAGAAAGAACGAAGTATTTAAGAACACTTCTTTATCTTATATAGTTTGAATATTTGAAGGAATATTTTGGAAGGAAATTAAAATTTGACTATATTATTAAAAATAAAGATTGGGCACTTGGGATCTTGAGGTTAACACCTTATTTTGCATGAAATTGCTCTTGAATTTCTTCTTTAATCCTTGTCTCTACTAAGGGATTTTTGGTTAAGAGTTGGAATGTAACGACGCGACCGGTCATTTTGTGGTATTGTGCTCTGTTTCCCTTTTTAATGCTTCATACATGTGTAATCTTGGCTTTATGACTTAGGGGATTGAACGGTTTTGTTCCTGAAAGATTTCGAGTTTATTTAGACCTTTTGGTTCTTAGCTTAGAAGCCTAAGTTAGAACTATTGACCAAACTTTAAATTTTGTGAAAATGACCCCGAAATAGTATTTTGATGGCTCTAGTAGATTTGTATCGTGACTTTGGAGTTGGGCGTATGCCCGGAATCGAATTCAGGGGTATGTAGGTTGATTTGTGTTGTTTTGCCCAAAATTGGCAATTTAAGGTTTAGAAATTTGACCGTAGGTTGACTTTTGACTATCATGTTCGGAATTTAATTTGGGGACATGGAATAGATCTGTTATGCTATTTTGAACTTGTCTGCAAAGTTTGACGTCATTCCGAATTGATTTGATAGGAATCGAACGCGCAGTTGTATTTTTAGAAGTTCTTGAATTTTATGTAAATTTCATGTGTTTTAGTGGTCCGATTAACGGTTTAGGATGTTATTTTTGATTGTTTGATCATGCGTGCGAGTTTGTGTTATGTTTTTATACTTGTGTTGATATTAGGTGTGGAGCCTCGAGGGTCTGGGTGAGTTTCGAATGTGTTCCGAGGAGTTTGTAGAAGTTCAGCTGGTTATGGTGCTTTGTTCTCGCATTTGTGAGATTTTTATCACATTTACGAGATCCTTCTTGCTTTAGCTATGATAGGCTGGAAACAGGGGGTTCGTATTTGCGAACATTTCCATCGCATTTGCGATGAAAACTGGGAAGGGCAGGTTTCGCATTTGCGACATTATTTGTCACTTTTGCGAAGGCTCAATGCTCGCATTTGTGACTTCATCAGAGTTGGTCCGGCTTTGATTTTGCGACGCCATTCTTTCATTTGCAACAATCGCATTTGTGAACCTCATGTTGCAAATGCGATATCTGATGCTGGTATTAAGACTTGCATTTCGGGACTTAATCTCAATTTATCATATTTTGAGCCCCAGACTCGGTAGGGGAAAATTTTGTGTATAAGTTTTTATACCAAACTATTTGGTAAGTGATTTTAATAAATTTTCAACTATATTTCATGATTATTTTTCACATCAATTTTGTGAGAATCAAAGTGAAAATTTGAGAAATTTTGTCTAAGTTTTAAAAAATGAGAATTTGAAACAAAACACTTATATAGACTCATGGGGTTATGGGTAGTCGAAATTTACTACCGGACCGGGGTTTTGACTAGGTGGATTCGGGGTTTACTTTTGGAGAAATGTGTAAATATCATAGCTTTATCTATTGTAATTAGTTTCTCTTGCATTATTTGATGCTATTAAGTCGTTTTGGTTAGTTTAAGTCGTGCATAGGCAAATTTCAAAAGAGAAAGCTATTTGTGATTGTTGATGGCCTAATTGAGGTAATTATCTTGCCTAAATTTGTGTGGGAGAACTACCCCTTAGGACTTGGGTGATTGTGCAATTTGTGTTATGTGGAAGACGTGTACGTGATGTTATGAGTACGTACACGGTCTATATGTGGTATTTGATAGGTTTAAGTTAATTAGACTTTTTCCGTGTCTTTAATTGAATTGTCATAACATGTTATATCTCTCAGTGTTAGTCTACTCTTACATGTGTTAATTTACTCTGGCATGCTTTATTTGACGTTGTTAGTACTTGTTATTTTGCTCTTATATGCTTTACTTGAAGTTATTGTCTTCCTTATTATCTTGCTACCTCTTTAGTTGTTGAATTACTTTCATCTGAAGTTGTTATTTCGTGGAGCATCTTCTTGTTGAGTTATTGATGTTGAAGTTGTAAAAGTCATTATCACATTGAGGTGAAGTTGTTAATTGTTGAGATATCCTTCCTTGTTGAATAATTCTCATTCATTTTGTTATTGTTGAATTATTGTACATATTATGGTTGAGCCATGAGCTATTTGTTATTGAAACATTGGTATTGTTAATTTTTTTGGTAAGTTGTGGCATGTGGGCACTTATAGTGTGAGTTGTGATTGTGTTGTGATATTGATTCGCATGCAATAGTATAAGTCTAGGGGTTGATACACATGTGGTGAGATAAGGTAGGCTTGATAAGCGTTTTGCTAGTAGGGAAACTACTTGAAGTCACGGTGAGATAAGGAGGGATAAAACGTGTGTAGCTGATTCAGAAAAAAATAATTTTGGTGATATAAGGAAAGATTATGATTAAAATTGTGCAATGTGGAAAGGAGACGGTACTTCGGTTGTGATTCTTATTGTACATTCTTCGTTGGAACGACTTGTTGATTTAAATGGTTATTATTTTCTCTTCAATCATTCATCCACATTTTAATTATTTTTGGTTATTCATTGTCATTTTGGTGTTGGAACGATTGTGGCTTCTTGTGTGAGTCATGCATTCTACGTGATTGTTGTATTGCTTTAACATTTCGATATGTGTCTTGGTTATTAGTTGGTAAATTAAATGTCAATGAGAATTTATGTCACGAACCTAGTTTTCCTTTGTAGGATGTCGTGATGAAGCCTAGTCTCTATGACTAGGTGTCACACCTTATTTTTTCACTATATCACCCCGAAGGATAGTGTATAAAGGAATTTTTTCACTTTAAGTGACATTATTCGAAATGAGATTATTTATTTATCAAAGTAGCCACTTGGGATAGGTTTGGCTTTTGGAGTCCCAGGTCACCAGTTTATCTTGAATCCCAAATCAAGGAAATTTTCGACTTTCCAAATGAAGTCTGCGAACCAGAAATTCTGACTAAGGAATTCTATTGACCCGGGGGAAGGTGTTAGGCACCCCCAGATCGTTGCTTAAACTATCATAATTGACCTAATATCTGATTTTAAAAAATGTTCATCCTATAGTGCAATTTAAAATTATTTACCGCTTTTAATTAAATTTTTAAGGGAGATTGAACGTCATTTAAAATGCATTTTTGGATCACGTTACATGAAATATACCCGGATCCGAAACACATTATATTCAACGTTTTGGGATTTGGATTTGGTTCATATGAAATGCGCACCCGAATTTAAGAAGGTAATATTACTAAATGACGAGCCTAAAGTGACTAGCGTGTTGTTAACTTTGCGGGAGGCCATGAAAATTCGCTAAATGGCACGTCCCGAGTTCTAAAGATTTTTTAAAAATATAATTAAAGAGGGCCACGCAATTTATAAATTTTGTTTGGCGCGGCGCACCTCAATTTATTTTAAAAGGACATCCTAAAGATGAACTAATATTATCTATTAAAGGATTGTCTCGAAAAAAAATAACTTAATTGATTAGGACTATGAATTAACTATTATTAAAGCATTCAAAAAAAATTGGGCCTCAAGATCAAGTTCAAACTCAAATAAGGGAATTTTCATTATTGAAGACCCCTTAATTCAAATTTGCCACCTAACTTGAAAGGCCCAAGGCTTGCATTTCAAATTTGACCCAACAAATTAAGGCTTTCAGCTTCAGCTTTGTTTGTAAAGCTCTCCAAAATTGGGCTTACGAACAGGCCCAGAGCGAAGGCAAACAAGAACTAGGGCTTAGGCCCAAGTCCTGTAACGACCCGGCTGGTCGTTTTCAGAATTTATGCCCCGAACCTCTATTAACTGCTTCCCCTAAGTTCATTTATGCTATTTTAGTTTGCGGGGACGTTCGGTGTTTGGATTCGGAGTGTTGTGGGACACTTAGTCCCTAAATGAGAGCTTAAGTGTTGAAAAATGATCCGTAATCGGAACAATGTGAAGACGACCTCGGAATAGAAATTTGATGGTTCCGTTAGCTCCGTTAGGTGATTTTGGGGTTGGGAGCGTGTTCGGAATGTATTTTGGAAGCCCGTAACTCATTTAGGCTAGAAATGCCGAAAGTTAGTATTTTGGCGATTTCCGGTTGACAAGTGAAATTTTGATCCGAGGGTCGGAACGGGATTCCGGAAGTTGTTGTAGCACCGTCATGTCATTTGGGACGAGCGTGCAAAATTCCAGGTCATTTGGACGTGGTTTGGTCGGATTTTTGATCGAATGCATGTTTTTGAAGTTTTAAAAGAACTTAGGCTTGAATTTGATGTAATTCGATGATTTTAGTGTTAGTCGAGGTGTTTTGATAATTGGAACGAGTTTGAATAATGTTTTAGGATTGGTTGGCATGTTGGGTTAAGGTCCCGGGGGATCTCAGATGAGTTTCGGGGTGGTTCCGGATCATTTCTAAGTTATTTTTAGCTGCTGGTTTTTGGCTACAGCAGTGCTCTATGCGATCGCAGGGAATTGGATGCGATCGCGGTGAGTAAAATGCTAAAAGATCGCGTACAGTGCTTCGCGATCGCGAAGAAGGAAATTTCTGTTGCATTGATCCTACTTCGGAAGCTCATATCTTTTTATCTACAAGGAATTTTGAGGTGATTCAAAAACGAAAGTTGTAGCCCTCCGAGTCTAGATTCTAGGAATCTAAAGAAATACTAATTTAGACATTTGTAGAAAATATTATGGACGTTAAACTATAGCCTGTCCGAGAAGGATCTCTAATACACATGAATGAATTTGGAAGCTTATATCTCACAATATATAAGGATTCAGTAAATGAGCAACATATGAAAGTTATAGCCCTATGTGTCTAATTTTCATAACATCAAACCATTTGTCATTCGGAGTTGTGTGCCAAAAGATATAACCATTATACTGAAGGCTGTCCGGAGGAGCTGGAATTGTTCATCACGATCGCAAAGTGTTTACTGCGATCGCGAAGAGCAAATTTTGGGCGAAGAAAAGTTGTTCTTCGCGATCGCAGAGCAATTTCCGCGATCGCGAAGAGTAAATACCTGGGCAGAAGCTTTATTTTATGGTTTCGGCCATTTTTAACATTTTTGGACCAAGGGAGCTCGGGTGAAGCGATTTTTCGAGAGATTTTCAAGGAAAACATTGGGGTAAGTGTTCTTAACTCAATTTTGGTTGTATAACTCGAATCTATCGCAAATTTTGGTGTTTAATCTGAGAATTTTGTTGAAAATGGTAGAAAATCCTCTTGGATAGAATCACTGATTTGAGGGTCGAAATGATATGGGAATTTTATAAATTTGGTATGGTTAGACTCGTGAGAGTGCGAGGTTTCTGGAAATGTAAATTTTACCCGGTTCCGAGACGTGGGGCCCGAGGGGTATTTTGGTCATTTTACATAATTTCGCGTATTAGCTTAGAATTTAATTGTAGAATAAATTACTTGAATTATTATTTACAATATGCAATTTAATTGAATAGATTTGAGCCATTTGGAGTCGGATACTCGTGGCAAGAGCGTGATTTCAGGTTGACTTGCACTTGATCGAGGTAAGTGGCTTGTCTAACCTTGTGTGGGGGACTTTGTCCCTTAGGATGTGATATTTGGTAATTGAATGCCTTGTGTGTGAGGTGATGAGCTCATACTTGAGCTAATTGTTGAAAACCCGAATTTTTACTTAAAATACCTGAACTCAATTTCTTTCGTATTTGCCGTATTCTACTTGCTATTATAGCCTGTGCTAGTATAGAAAAGCACGTTTAGTGGAATTACTTGCCTATTTGCTTAAACTTCCTTGTTTGCACTCTACGAAGCATATTACGCTAGGATCTACTATTATTTGCCATGAGTTTGGTAATTATTTGATATTTTGAGTTGTTGTTGTATTGATGTACTTCACTTCTGAATATTCCTCTGATTTTGGTTGCGCATTTACATTGGGACTACGGATGTGGAAATTCCGGGAGCTCCCCACTTGTTTGTTTACTTTGGGACTACAGGTTTGATTCCCGGGAGATCCCCCTGCACTNNTTGATATGAGAGTTGGATTACGGAACGGTATCCCGGGAGATCCATTGGACAGTTGAGGAAAGGGCTACAGGACGGTATCTTGGGAGACCCTCGTTGGCATTCTTGCAATTTAGCTGTATTTACTCTGTGTTTATGTTCTGTCTTTGTAGTATTATTATTTCATTGATCTGCCTTATTGTACTGCTGTGTTCATTAGTTTTCGTCAGATTTCTACACTGTTAATATTTTTGCTGCTGTATTATTTCTTCCTCAGTAGGGCCCTGACCTTTCCTCGTCACTACCCAACCGAGGTTAGGCTTGGAACTTACTGATTACCGCTGTGGTATACTCACGCCTCTTCTGCACATGTTTTTCATGTGCAGATCCAGGTACCTCTACGCAGGCGCATTATCAGTAGCTGCAGGGAGAATTTCGGAGACTTGAGGTGTATCTACCGTGTCCGCAGACCGGAGATGTCCCCCTCTCACTCTACCCCTTTAGTTAGTTAGATGCTATTCCATTCTTCTTTGTTATAGACTTTCCGGATGATTAGAGCAGTGTTATGTATTACTCTTAGCCTGTGTTGCCCGTGGGTTTCCGGGTCTTTGGGATAGTTTCAGAATTTTAAAATGTTGAAGTGTATGTGCCAAGCGGCAACTATACACATTACTCATGTTATTTAGCTTTTGATTAAAATTATGTAAATGTTGTTACTTCCGCAATTTGTGTTAAGCTTACCTAGTCGCGAAGACTAGGTGCCGTCATGACGTGTTCACGATTGGTGAACTAGGGTCGTGACAAGTCCGCACAAGCCCTTAACTTGACAGAATTAATTGATTTAAGAGGCCCGATGATATTCTGGACTGCTATTATGCTATTAGGCCAACATCAGGCTTAATACTTACAATCCAAATGGTCCAGATAATAAGAAAAGGATCTGATATACACCTTTTAAAACTAAGTACTGATATTAAACATAATGAATAACAATGATATATGATGATGATCCTGTAATTATCTTCCTGTTCATGAGAGCTCAAATTAACCTCTAATTGTGAATTTTTAAAATTCAAACTGCCATGGTAACAAGAAAACCAGACTTAACTAAACTAAATCTAACGCTATTGAATATAATACTCATATAATCCTGAAAGAAAAACAGTTCAACAGTCCTGTTATTACACATAATGCATTGTCCAGATCCTATAACCTTCATACTCTAGTGGAGACTAAATACTAGCATTTGAATACACATGCTTGCAAGCAAATTAAGAGTAAATAACACTAGGCTAGGTATCTAGATCAAAGTAAACGGTAAGAAGCATATTCATAGCATAAAAGCATGTGACATTTCAACATTATTCTCAAATTTGATCATACATTTGGATTCAACCTTTATATATCATTTGAGACCAAAGGAATACCTGGAAATTAGAACAAAAAAATCAGAAAATGGAGAGTCAGCTAAGCAGCAGTATAGTAGCAGATGCAGTTTCAGCAGAGAATTAGTAATTCCAAGTCGAAAAACCCAGGAAACAAGGACAGGATGCAATAGACTCCAAAATAACTTCAATCAACCAAGTAATTCAGCTGAATTTGAAAACCAGGCTTTGATGAACCAATTCAATTGAAAAACAGTAGATCTGGAAGGAATTTCTATACTATTTTTGTTAATTTTTTAGGATTTTCCTCTCTAGGATCTAATGTTTATGTATCTAAACTCTCTACTTCTACAGAATTTTTTTTTAATTTTTCATTAGCTTTTCTAGCTTTTAGAACTCTCAAACTTTCAGATTTCAAATTTTTGGTTTTTTTTTGGATTTGAATTTCAAATTTTCAGATGCTCTAGCTTCTGAAACTTTTGAATTTTGAATTTCGGATTTCGAGCACTCTAAACTTATATTGCAAGGCAGGGTACTGCCCTTTTTATAGACAAAGTTAGGGCACCTTTAAGAAATCTTACTTTACACCCTTTCCCCCTCTTTTAATTTCAGTTTTAGCTTAGAAGTCCTTAAAGGACTAACTTATTTTCCAAATTATACCACCCAATTCCTGAATTTTAAATTAGAACCCCCATCTAGAAGGTTCTAGGGGGTTCTTTTTCAGTTATTGTAGGTATTCCCTAATTGAACTACCCAATATACCCTTAGTGCCCTTGAATTTTACCTAAGTCTACCAACTAGTCTGGGCCAAGTGACCCAATTCAAAGGGCCTACCGATTTTAAGCAAAGCCCAAATCCCTATTTTACAAAACTAACTCAGAAATTCTTAACAAAGACAGAGAATTTAAATCGAACTAATTGTAATTAATATATATCCTAAGACTAATTTTATTATTGAACTAATAAAAATAATAAAGTAACAATTAAAAAACAAATAAAAACGGTAACTAAAATTAAAAATTGTAACGACCCGGCCGGTCGTTTTTAGAATTTATGTCCCGAACCCCTATTAACTGCTTCCCCTAAGTTCATTTCTGCTATTTTGGTTTGCTGGGACGTTCGGTGTTGAATTTCGGAGAGTTTTGGGACACTTAGTCCCTAAATGAAAGCTTAAGTGTTGGAAAATGGTCCGTAGTTGGAACATTGTGAAGATGGCCTCAGAATAGAAATTTGATGGTTCCGTTATTTCCGTTAGGTGATTTCGGGGTTGGGAGCATGTTCAGAATGTATTTTGGAAGTCCGTAGCTAATTTAGGCTTGAATTGGCAAAGTTAGTATTTTGGCGATTTTCGGTTGATAGGTGATATTTTGATCCGAGGGTCGGAATGGAATTCTGAGAGTTGCTGCAGCTTCGTTAGGTGATTTGGGATATGCGTGCAAAATTTCAGGTCATTCGGACATGTTTTGGTCGAGTTTTTGATCGAATGCGCGTTTTGGATGTTTTAGAATAACTTAGGTTTGAATTCGATGTAATTTGATGGTTTTGGCGTTGTTTGAGGCGTTTTGATGATTGGAACAAGTTTGTATGGTGTTTTAGGAAGTGTTGGTATTTTTGGTTGAGGTCTCGGGGGCCTCGGGGTGATTTCGGATGGCTAACGGGAATTTTTTAAGTTGGAAAATGCTGCAGAAATGCCGCAGTCAGTGCACAGCAATTTTGTTCTATGCGATCGCAAAGCTCTAATGCGATCGCATAGGGTTAGCTATAGTACCCAGGAATTTTGTTCTATGCAATCGCATAGGGTTAGCTACAGTGCCCCGGAATTTTGTTCTATGCGATCGCAATGTTCTAATGCGATCACATAGGGTTAGCTACAGTACCAAGGATTTTGTTCTATGCAATCGCATAGTGTTTGCTACAGTACCCGGACAAAATGTTAAAAATGCTTCATCCGCGAACCAAACCCATTTTTCCACCATTTTTGAGCAACCTTGAGAGCTTTTGGATGGGAATTGAATGGATTTAGACGGGAAGTGATTGGTGGTAAGTCCTATGAACTAAATACATGATTATATTGTGAAATCATCCTTGGAATCCATGGAAATTTTGCCAAAAGAGGAAGAACTAGGGCTTGAGTTTTAATATTTCAAATTTGGATTTGAGGGGTCATTTGGACTCCGATTTTGGTAAATTTTATATGTATAGACTCATGGCGAGATAAGGATCGCGTTGCCGTAAAAATTATTCAATTCCGAGACGATGGTTGGAGGGGCATTTTGGTCATTTTACCTATTTTGCGCCCTAGCTTTAAATTCAATAGTGGAATTAGCTGTTTACAATATTATTTACGATGTGTAATTGAATTGAATATATTTGGGCCATTTGGAGTCGGATACTCGTGGCAAGGGCGCGGTTTTTAGTGATATTTAGCCGGTTCGAGGTAAGCAGCTTGTCTAACTTTGGGTGGGGGACCTTTCCCTTTAGGATTTGTTCTTGATATTTGACTGCCTTGTGCGCGAGGTGACGAGCGCTACTTGAGCTAATTGTTGAAAACTAGAATTTTTACTTAAAATACTTGAACTGAATTTCTTTCGTATTTGCTTTATTCTACTTGCTATTATAGCCTGTGCTAATATAGAAAAGTATGTTTAATTGATCCAAATTTCCTATTTGCTTAAATTGCCTTAATTGTATATACGTGGAGCATGTTAGACCAGAATTTTTTGTTGCCTTGTATTGTTGTACTTCAATTTCTGAATATTTCTCTAATTTTGGTTGCGCATTTACATTGGGACTACAGGACGGTATCCCGGGAGATCCCCCTGCACTTTTACTTTGGGACTACGGGACGGTATCCGGGGAGATTCCCCTGCACTTTTACTTTGGGACTACAGGACGGTATCCCAGGAGATCCCCTGCACTTTTACTTTGGGACTACGGGACGGTGTCCCGGGAGATCCCCCTGCACTTTTACTTTGGGACTACGGGACGGTATCCCGGGACTACGGGATGGTATCCCGGGAGATCCCCCTGTACTTTTACTTTGGGACTACGGGACGGTATCCCGGGAGATTCCCCTGCACTTTTACTTTGGAACTACGGGACGGTATCCCAGGAGATCCCCCTGCACTTTTACTTTGGGACTACGGGACGGTATCCCGAGAGATCCCCCTGCACTTTTACTTTGGGACTACGGGACGGTATCCCGGGAGAACCCCCTGCACTTTTATTTTGGGACTACGGAATGGTATCCCGGGAGATCCCCTGCACATAAATGATTAGACTACGGGATGGTATCCCAGGAGATTCTTTGATACTTGTACGAGAGTTAGACTACGGGACGGTATCCCGAGTGATCCATTGGACAACTGAGGAGAGAGCTACATGACGGTATCCTGGAAGACCCTCATTGGTACTTGAGATTGAGCTGTGGTTGTCACACCTCCTTTTTACGGCTATTACACCCCGTGAAGGATATAATAAAAAGAGTTTTTCCAATTAAAGGACAGTCGAAACGGGATTAGTTATTTACATTTTCAGAGTCGCCACTTGAGAATATAATGGTGTCCCAAGTTAACGAATTATCCCGAACCGAGGAAAGTTTGACTCTGTTACAGTCTGCGAACTAGAAATCCAGGTAAGGAATTCTGTTAATCCGGGAGAAGGTGTTAGGCACTCCC
>MU687511.1:4438-48825 GCA_026770625.1 Nicotiana glauca | reverse complement strand
CAGACTCTTGTGTATTTTCTTTCAGACTGATGTTTTTAGTACTCCTTAGTAGTCCGTGAGTAGTGACACCAGATAATGGGTAGAGGTGTATTTTGAAACTTTCGCATTTTTATATCATTTTGTTAAAACTAAAGTCTTCCACACTTATTTAATTATTGTTAGAATAATATATTGTTGAGGGTGGATAGAGAAATGTTGTATTGTTTGGCTGGCCTAGCTACGTTAGTAGGCGCCATCACGACGCCCGATGGTGGGATAAATTCGGGTCGGGACAACAAGTTTCCTAAATTTCGACCCCGAGCCTACGTGCCCGAATTCCGAGATTTTTTGAAGGAAGTTATTCTCTATCACCCAAGGATCACAAATATTTGATTTCTAATTCATTACATAACAAATTCCATGCTTACATCTTAATTTTTGCTAAAACCCTAGGTCTAGCTCAAACCCTTGATTTTTCACCAATTATTAATGTTTTATCTACCTAATGTTCATCTAATTTAACTCATAATAGTTGAATATTACTTACCTTGCAATAATATGTGGAAACCTTCTCTTTGGAACCCCCAAAATCGCCCAAGTGTGGAAAGAGATATGATAAAAATGGCTTTGGGTTCGAATTAAATGAACCCTTCTGCCCAGCTATTTCCGCATATGCGGAAGAATTCCTGCTTCTGCGGAGTCCGTTTTTGCGGAAAAGGGCCGCTTTTGCGGAAATGGGCAAGGAGGCCTGGACCGCTTCTGCGGTCAGGATCTCGCTTTCTGCGGAAGCCCAACCGCTTCTGCGGTTCTGGGCCTGGGAAGGTGGACCGCTTCTGTGGTCTGGGGTCCGCTTAAGCGGGACCGCTTCTGCGGTCTCTGGGCCGCTTTTGCGGTTTCCCCTGGGCCTGGCCCCTTCCGATTTTGCGGTTAAAGGCCGCATCTGCAGTCCAAGAACCGCAGATGCAGTTATGACAGAAACAGCAAAGTTCAGTCCTTTTTCAAGTTTCAACTTCACTCGACCTCGCTCGTTTGGTGCTCGGGGCTCCCGTGCCCCACCCGAACATACCGATAAGTCTGAAATCACGAGGTGGACCTACTCGAATCCTCAAAACACTCAAAACAATGCTAAGTCGAGGAATCGAACCCCAAAACCAATTGAACCAAATCATTGAACTTCAAGTTCTTAAATTTTCTTCCAACGGGTCAAAACGCTCTTAAACTACTCGGATTGACCCCAATTTTCACAGGTAGGTCTTAACTGATATTTCGGACCTGCACCAAGTTTCAGAATCAAAATTCGAGCCCGGTACCTAGGAAAACAATGATTTCTTAGTTGTTTAAATCTTTAAAACTTCAATTTAACAATTTCACAGAAAAATTCATTACTCGGGATAGGGACCTCGGAATTCGATTCCGGGCGTACGCCCAGGTCCCATATTTTTCCACGGACCCTCCGGGATCGTCAAATCATGAATCTGGGTCCGTTTCCCAAGAAAGTTGATCGAAGTCAAACTTGGCCTTTTTAGAGAAACTTAAAGAAGCAATTGGACTTATTCATACTCAAAACTCCTCCAACTTCCGAACCACCCGTCCCCGTAAGTCATAAATTAGTTAAAGCAAGTGCGAGAAGTTTTTATTTAAGAGAACGGGCTTCTAAACAAAACGACCAGTCGGATCGTTACAATTTTCGTTGTCTCTCTACTTTTATACATCCCATTCTCTTTTCCCATCCCATTAAAATTTTCGCTCACTTCCTCCTTCCACCGAATACTCGAGTGCTGAATGTATCATGCTCATTCTGTGTCGATCTTAATAGTTTACTTGTTTCATTTGTTTATCCATGTTTTGTGTGTTTGAAGTCTTTTAAGTGTCAATGGACTTCCAATTTCGTCATTCAAATTCAGACCCCACAAATCAATTTCGTCATTCAAATTCAATCTCTATGGGATTTCGGGTACTGAACTCTCCAATGCCATGGAGGCAAATCCAAAGGAGCCGAAGCCTCCGATCGATGGCGGCGTGGAAACTTTGAGATTCAGGGTTTTTGCTCGATGGCGGATTCGTCGAAAATTAGAGTTTGATCTTGAACAAAGACGACTGATTTTGGGGCTGAGCAACTTGATTTTCTGTTAATATATTTTAATGTATCACGCTGTATTTTTATGTATTTAATTGTATTCATTGTCTTTTTTCCATTGTAATTCACTGTATCTCGTTGTATTCCATGTATTTCATTATATTCACTGTTTTTTTTTAAAAATCTCGTTGGTCGCTTATTTTTTAAAAAAAATCAAAAAATTTATAGTAAAGCGACCAACTTTGGTCTCTATTTTCCAGATTTTAAAATATACAATATTTTCTTTACAGACCAAAGTTGGTCGTTTTTTTTTATGATTAATAATAAATAAATATAAAACGTAATTTACATGTGGAGACCAACTTTGGTCGCCAAAACTATAATATTAAAATATTGTGACCAAAGTTGGTCGCTATTTTCTTTACCCGAAAAATTTGGTCCTTTTACCTTAGGGACCAACTTATTATCGACCGGGCCTGTTTGGTCGCTTTTTGGCCAATAAGCGACCAACTTTGGTCGCTTTTTCGAGGTCGCTAAAACCCGAATTTCTAGTAGTGTTGTAAGCTGCTACTGTACCAGATATAAATAATCTTTTACCAGGGATAATCTTTATCCATAACGGAGTACTAAATGAATATCCATAATATATATTTATAACATTTTATGTGTTTTAAACGCATTATTCTATGACGTTAATAGTAATATCCCATGCTAAATCTTAAATCTGGCATTAATAATAGCGTAGGAGGAAGAAGTCAGCTTTGTCCTCCCGAATTGCAATGCCATGAATCCTGTCGTCCACCCCAATGACTCTTTCAAAACCCCTAAAAAGATCCCCAAAAGAAGCTCACCATAAATACCCCACTCCCTTCTCACCCATCTTCTATGCTCTCACTTCCTCATGGATTTTCTTACTCTCTTTTTTACCGCCTCACTTCTCGCCGGCGGCGGCCTTTACTGGTTCCTTTGCATCCTTGGCTCTGCCGAGCAAAAGGGTAAACGTGCCGTCCAACTTTCCTTCGGTTCTTTAGCCAAAGAGAAAGTTCAAGAAGGTTACAAACAGTACTGGTCTTTCTTCCGCTGCCCTAAAGAGATTATTAACACCGCCGATAAAGTCCCTGCCTTTGTTGACACTTTCTATAACCTCGTGACTGATATGTACGAGTGGGGTTGGGGTCAATCTTTTCACTTCTCGCCTTCTATCCCAGGAAAATCCCATCGCGATGCCACCCGCATGCATGAGGAAATGGCCGTCGATCTCTTGGGTGTAAAACCCGGATCCCGCATTCTCGATGCTGGCTGTGGGGTTGGCGGGCCAATGCGGACTATCGCAGCCCATTCAGGTGCTAATGTAGTCGGCATCACCATTAATGAGTACCAGGTGAAACGGGCTCGAGCCCACAACAAGAAAGCCAGGCTTGGCTCCCTCTGCGAGGTGGTTTGCGGCAACTTTTTGGAAATGCCTTTTGCTGACAACAGTTTCGATGGAGTTTATTCCATTGAAGCCACATGTCATGCCCCAAAGCTCGAAGAAGTGTATAAAGAGATCTATCGAGTGTTAAAGCCCGGATCTTTTTACGTCTCCTACGAGTGGGTTACGACCGAATTGTACAATTCGAATGATCCGGAACACGTGGAGATAATTCAAGGGATTGAAAGGGGTGATGCATTACCCGGGTTGAGAAGTTACAAGGATATTGGTGGAATTGCTAGGAAAGTGGGGTTCGAGGTGGTGAAGGAGAAAGATTTGGCTAAGCCACCAATGAAGCCGTGGTGGACAAGGCTGAAGATGGAGAGGATTGCTTACTGGAGGAATCACATTTTGGTGACAGTGCTTGCATGGCTTGGTATTGCACCTAAAGGAACGGTTGATGTGCACGACATGTTGTTTGTGACGGCTGATTATTTGTCTAAAGGGGGTGACACTGGCATTTTCACTCCTATGCATATGATTCTCTGCAGAAAGCCTGAATAATTTAACATACCATTTTCCAATGCACTATCAAGACATTTTCGATAGAAGTTATTGGTTATTTCAGCTCAGTTGCTTCCTTTGGTTATTATCTACGTGTTTTTGGCCCTATTATTGTATTTAAATTATTGTTGTTTTCCATCTGTCTTTTTTTTTCCTTTCAAAAGTCAGTTTAGTAGTTTGAATTCTCATCTTCTTCTGAAATAGTTTAAGGTGGCTAGTTATTTCTTACTTATTGTTAGTATTGCGAGGTCTAAAGCAGAAAAGATGCTTTTGACAATGGTCCTCTAACTTGTGTTTGAAATATATACGGTTCTGTTTACCAGTTCTTTAATTTCGGATTTCCCAATAACGATACCGTACCGATGATTTTTCGCAGCTGAATTTGTATTTAAAAAGGGAGAGATTTTGAGACTACGATGACAATGGAGCATGTGATATTCTGTGTTCCTATTCAATTTAATACTGGCCGATTTGTTTTGAGGTTGAGATCCTGAATACTGCTGCTGCTGCATTTCTCTCTCTTCCCTGTAGATGTCCCGTGCTTGTGTTATTGAATGAACACTGCTCGTGATTTGTTAAGCTTAATAGGTTATTACTTTATCCGTTTCAATTTAAATGACACAATTTTCTTATTAGTTTATTCCAAAAAGAATGGCATATAGACATTTTTAATAATCTGTATTTGCAAAGTAATTCTAGATATAAAATAACGTAAAACAGAAATGTAGAAGAAGCAGATATTAGTCCGATCCCACTGAATTCACAGTGTTTTCTTATGGAATTTAATCCCCTCCTAGTACCCGATGCTATGGATTATTTCCTCCCAGAATAGAACAGATTACAAATGGTGTAACGGTACTTCAACGCTAATAGGAGAATTCAGATTTTTCGTAAGGCCTGCTGTTTATAGCCAACAGGTTGGGTTTAAACGAAGAGGTGCAACACTTCAAGATGATCGTTCACGTAAAATGGCTATTTACGCAAAGTAAAATGGGAAAATCAAACGCAGAGGAAAATTAATTTACCGTTAAAAACCCGGCTAATTTGGATTAAACTAATATTATGTTAATCTTAATATTAACAAATAAATTTAGTCCAAAAAATTAATTAATCAATCAGATTATTTGGCCAAATCCAAATCCGAAGCCGAGCGAGCGATAACGACGACAACGGGACATTGTTCCTTTGTCAAAGAGGAAAATTCAAATATTTTTATTCTTTCTCCATTTATCATTCACTCTATTTTAAGCTATAACAAGCTTAAACCAAATAATCCTCCCACACGAATGGGATATGGCTACATCACGAAAATATGCATGAAAAATTGTGTGATTAGCAAGCATGACTAATGGCATCTGGATAAGTAGGTTTCTCTTTGAACTTTTCGTAGTGAATTTATGTCGGATATACTCGGTCAATCGGTAGATTTGATATCTTTGAACTGTCTGAACTTTGGTGTATATCTAGACAACCTTAAGTCACACAATAAATCCTTAACTCTTTTGTTCTCATTGTTGTGTTCGTTTCAGCCATGAACACCGCTTGGTTTCATAAGTGTATAGAGAACCGGCCTTGCAAAATTCTCCTTGAAGCAGCTAACACTTCACACTTAAATAAGTGATTTCAAAATGTGTCATCTGGTGGATACATACTTTAATATACCTCTTATCAAATTTTGAAACCATTAAAAAGCCTTAATGTTTTGTCCTTGGTACTGAACATTGTCTCATCATGAGAATGAACCAAAAATTTTAGTTGACAATACTGGACTATCATTAATAAATTTGTTTGATCTCCTTGAACCTAAATTTTGGGATCTCCTGTCTTTAGGTTGAGTTACCACCACAATGACTTCTCCTCGGCCATAGTCCCATTCCGATCCCGTCAATGATTTCTCAACTACCTTTCTAGTTAGGCCTTTCGTAAGTGGATCTGATATATTATCGCTTGACTTTACGTAGTCAATCGTGATAATTCCTTTAGAGACTAATTGTCTAACGATTTTATGTCTTCGTCGTATATGACGAGATTTACCGTTATACATAACACTCCCAGCCCTTCCAATTGCCTCTTGACTATCACAATGTATATATATTGAGGCCAACGATTTGGGCCAAAATGGTATATCTTCCAAGAAATTTCAGAGCCATTCAGCTTCTTCACCGGCTTTATCTAAGCCTATAAATTCAGCCTCCATTGAGCGAGCAATACATGTTTATTTGGACGACTTCTAAGATACCACTCCACCAATAATAAATACATATCCACTTGTGAACTTAGAATAAGTTGAACCAGAATTCAATTATCATGATCCAAAATCCATTAAAGGTCGTGATGACGCCTAATGCTGCCGTCAGGCAAGCTAACGACGATTATATCAATCTATTTACTCATTTTATTACTTTTAATATCATAACTCTCATTTAATTAAATAATATGAAATAAAATCTAAATGGTGATAAAATAGTAATTATGCGAACCACTATACCAAACATCGAGAAAAAAATTTTCAGAATTCGGTGTCACAAGTGCATGAGCATAGACTAGGAAATATAATAAAATATAACATCTGTTTGGAATACAAATTAAACAAGAGACTATAAATAACTTTGATGGCTATCAATTTTTTATACCCACAGTAAAGACAAGCTGGGAAGGTCCTATAATGTAGTAGCAGCATACTGCAGATCGTAACAAGGAAGTGTAGCTCATTATAAAGTCCCCGCAAAAGCCATGCCTCTGCACCTAGAGGGTCAACAGAACCATATATGTATACATGCACAATATGTGCATCAAGTGCAGTATGAGTACGTAAATCAACGCATGCCCAGTAAGTATCTAGCCTAACTTCAAAGAAGTTATGACGAAAGGTCGACTTCGACACTTACTATGGGCTAACAGTAAAATACCGAAATTATAATTAAGCATGGGTTATGTAAATACAGCTGAAAACTTAACAACAAGAAGTAAATAGATAATTCTTTTATTGATAGTAAATTCCAAATTTATTTCTATCAATTAACAAATTAATCTTTCAAGCCAATGAAACAATATCAATTATAATTGGACTCCAAGAATCTTTATGCACGAATTATGCCGAGGTCGTACGGCCCTATCCAACATACAAATATATAAATTATGCACTGCCAATGGTGAATGGAATGAACCATAGATGCATCTATATACTACCGAGGCGTTCGGCCCGCTCCACGAGAAGGAAAATGCTTTATAAACAACCGATTCAAGATTTATTAAGAGGTTAATATTCAAAGAAGTACCTATTGTCATTAACGGTCAAGTGATCCATCCAAAACCACAAGTACGTGTTTAACCTTTTACAATTTCTTTATCAAGTTCCAATGTGATTTAGGCAATTAAATTAACAAGTAGGGTGCAAACATCGCAAGTATAACATGATTTGGGTCCTAAACTACCCGGACATAAGCATAATTAGTAGCTACGTACGCACTCTCATCACCTTGTACGTATGTAGTCCCTCCCAACTAGAAGTAGATATTAGATCGATTCACCTATTGGGTTAATTCCCTCTTACAAGGTTAGAAAAGTGACTTCCTCACTCAGAAGTTCCATATCCGGCTCCGATGCTACTCTAACACCTCAAACCAAATGCTTGATAGTCCAAAAACTACGCAACCTATGTGTAAACCAATCAAAATGTGTTTTAATACCCATAATTAATCAATTTAAACAATTTCCAACTTCGCTAAAAAAGTCGGTAAAATCAACCTTCGAGATCACGTGCCTGGATTTCAGAATTTTTTGAAGATAAACTTTACCCATAACACTACAAACTCAAATATATAATTTATTCCCAATTCCATGCTCAAAATCATGGTCAAAATCCAAAAATATCGATTTTCTAGGATTTACTACCAAAATCCCAAATTTTCACTAATTTCCATGTTAAATCTATATATGATCCAAGTATTTAACTCAAAATGAGAAGCAGTCACTTACCCCATAATAGAAGATGAAGATGGCACTCCAAAACTGCTTCAATATTGGCTCCCATAGACGAAATAAAGTGGAATTGAGCCAAATATCTGCTTTAAAAGACCTCATTACCCAACTGTCCTTCACTGGATCACTTCTGCAGTTCCGTAGGTGCATCAAAATTTTTGTTTTTATGGAGATGCCCCAGCTGCCCTGCTTGCTTCTGCGGTCAATCACCCGTAGGTGCGCATCCACTTCTGCGGCGATTCTTCCGCACCTACGGTCTGCCCGTCCTTCACTCCCTTTCCGCTTCTATGATCTCTAAGCCACTTTTGTAGTTGTGCATCTGCGTTCCTCTTCACGCAGGTGTGATCGCTCCAGATTCCTAGCTGGTTTAGCTCTTCCTACAAATCCAAATTCGATCTATTGACCACCCGAAATCCACCCGAGCCCTCGGGACCCCATTAAATCACACCAACAAGCCCCATAACATAACAAAAACTTGTTCGAGGCCTCAAATCATATCAAACAACATCTAAACTATGAATCGCACCCCAATTCAATCTTAATGAACTTTAGAACTTCAAACTTCGATATTCGATGCTGAAACCTATCAAATCACGTCTGATTAACCTCAAATTTTGCTCACCATTCACATTTGATATTACGGATCTACTCCAATTTCTAGAATCGGAATCTCACTCCAATATCAAAAAGTCCATTCTCGGTCAAACTTTTCAAAAACCTTCAATTCCAGCTTTCGCCAAATGACACCAAAATTAACTAGGACCTCAAAATCCACATCCGGATGCGCTTTAAGGACTTGAATTACAATACAAAGCTATTGATAACTAGGGATTATAGTTCATTTTACACTCCTTTTTACTTAAGTTTTGATTAAAATTGTATACAAAATAGTCCAAAAGGCTTACATATTTTACTTGTTTGCAGGGTTTAGTAAAAAAGGTAATAATTAGTCAAAACTAGCTCAAAAAGGAGTGAAGCATGCACAAGTACCAAGAACAAGTCAAAGCATAGCTGCAATAGACCCACCGCAGCCGCAATCCATTTAGTGCGGTTCGCAGTGAGGAGATTCGAGAGATGCACTTTTGGAGCCTAAGGCAATGCGACCCGCGAAGGATTTTTTATGGTCGCAATAGCCTCTCCGTGGACTCAATAAATTTTGTGCGGTCCACAGAGTGGGGGTTCAGAGATTTGGGAGTTTGAAGATAGAAACCAATGCGGTCCGCAGTCCTTTTTGTGTGGACCGTAGTTAAAGCAATCACGGCCGCGGTGCATTTTATGTGGCCTACGGTAGCCAGATTCAGAGAAGGTATAATCAAGCCAAGAAGCCTCATCGCGGTCTCCGGTGCATTTTATGCAGACCGTAGTACCTCATCAGGGGTATTTTTGTCCAGAAAATTTGGCTTAGTGTGAATACTTTCTTTTCACATTTTAGGGTATCTTTTGTAATCTAACTTTTAGCTGAGCACGGGAACGACAGTTCTGGACTATTTTGAGTAATTTTATAGTGGGTTTATCATTGAATCTTTAATTATTAGCTTGTAATTAAATATTATGAGTTATTCATCATCTATTTATCAGTTTTTTTTCCATTATTATGAGTAGCTAGACCAATTAGGTAGGGTTTTGGCTCAACCCTAGTGTGGATATTTGATGGATCTTGAGTTTTAAGGCTTAAATATTTATGGGTATTTGATATTTGGACTAATTTGTATTTTTCATGTTGAATTAGTGGTTGCAAATACTTATTTGTGACTTTTTGACTTAGGCTCTTCTTGAGAAAGAGAGTTTAAGTCTAGGAGAATTAGTCCAACAAGGAATTGGAGCGTATTCAAGAGATTGATAGCCCCAATTAAATGGTTAAACCTAGAGATAGTAATACCCGACTTGAACCTATATTGCTTACTCAATTTTGATAACCAATTGGTCTTGAAAAAGTTAATTAGGGAAAAATTACTCAAACAACCAAGAGGTATAGAGTGAGTAGTTCCATGCATTGGTTATATCATAATTCCCAACATAACAATTTTGCCGTAGACTTTAGATCCCGTCAAGTAGTCACCTAGGAGAGAGGCACTAAGTGAGTCACTTCCTTAGTGCCTCTTTAACCATTTAGAAAACGTTTCAAGCATTTTATTCTTAGTTAAATTTAGCATCTCGTTAGCATAAAAATAGAAGTAATCAAAAGACCAACTATGATTAAAAGTGCAATTAAAAGCAGTATGCATTGCTAATTTAGATAGGAATCAAAATCCCAACCAATTCTAGCTCCCTGTGGATTCGATCCCGACCATCTCGGGTAAAAGCTGCTTCGACCACTCTTGCCACTTTATAGTGGTGTAGGGTTGGCCACGATCACGTTTTGGCACCGTTACCGGGGAGCTAACGATTTTAGCTATCTATCTAAATAGTTTTTTGTATTGTTTTTCTTTCCTTTTGTGTTACTAATTTTTGAGTGTCATGAATTCAGGTACAAAATGGCAGCAAACAATACAGCTCTTGGAGATCTTCCGCTGTGGGAGGAGGTAGACGACAATATTGATGGTGAGGTTCCTATAGTACCTCGAGCTCAAAGGAGAGGCCGCCGGGCCAATGATAATGTTCCATACCCTCCACCGCCAACTCCAAGAGTGTCTTCTTGAGTGATTCCCAACCAAGAATATGCAAGTGCAATTGTCCCACCCCGGATCCGGGCGGGCAATTTTCAAATTATAAATGTGATGATGACATTGTTGGAACAACGTGTTTATTGCATGGGTGCTCCTGATCAAAATGCTTACAAGCACCTTAAAGGTTTTGTTGATACATGTTGGGGGAACAAGCAAACGAATGTGTCCGAGGATGCCTTGAAGTTGAGATTATTCCCTTTCTCTTTTCGAGGGAAGGCATTAGATTGGCTAGAAAGACTCCCCAACCACTCCATCCATACATGGTATGAATTGGCGGACAAATTAATTGCAAAAGATTTCTCGCCGGGTCACATGGCAACCTTGAGGATGAAATCTTAGCCTTCAAACAGGAGCCCAACGAACCACTACATAAAACATAGGAGCGATACTGGACCATGGTGAAGGAATTCCCAAACAATGATATGACTGAGGCAATGGTACAACAGACATTTTACTGAGGCATTAACATAACAAATCAGTGCATAGTGAACTAACTAGCTACAAGCAACTTCATGAACACGTCGTATGATCAAGCTTGTGAGATATTGGATGAGATGGCGGACACTTCTTCCGCTTGGCAAAGTAGAGCAAATGTGCCACAAAGTGACCCCACGGTCATTCACTTGCACAAACAGCTCCATGATCATGAGCAGGCAATTTTAGAACTGAAAAAAACTATGAACAAGCTAGCAAAGGAACATTTACAACAGGTTCAAGCTCCACGACAAGTGAATGCTATGGAGGGTGTCAACATGTTTGTGAATAAAAGAAGATAAAGGGGGCAACAGAACCAAGGAAATTGGGATCAATACAACAAAGATAGTGGTGGGTTTCAAGGTGAAGGGTATGAAGAACAAAATGAAGAAGTGCAATACTTGAACAACTATCAAGGCCAAATGGGCAATTCTTCAAACCAACAATAATGGAGGCCCCAAGGCAATTAGGGAAATCAACAACAAGGGAACAATAATTGGGGAAACAATCACTAAAATCCTAATTGGGGAAACCAGAACAATAGTTAAAACAATCAGGGTAACTGGGGTAACAATAACACAACTGGGGTGGAAACAACAATCAGAGTAGTTGGAACAATAATAATCAGGGAAATCCGAGGCAAGGCTTCCAAAGGCCCCCGATGTATCATTAACCGAACAATCCACCCCCATTTCCATCCCAAGTTCCTAGTTCATCCAACAATGATATGGGGAGAATTGAAATGATGTTCGAACAGATGATGAAATAGTGCATTCTATGGATCCAAAGCTAGAAGACCCTGGTGCTTTCACCATTCCTTGCACTATTGGTAGTGCAGACTTTGCAAAAGCTCTATGTGATTTGGGGGCAAGTATCAAATTGATGCCCTACTCAGTTTTCAAGAATATGGGTATTGGGAAATCGATGTCGACTTCCATGAGATTACAAATTTTGGATAGATCAATGAAGAGACCATTGGGTATTATTGATGATTTTCTTGTCCGGGTGGACAAATTTATCTTGCCGGCAAATTTTGTGATTCTTGATTGCGAGGTCGATTTTGAGGTGCCTATAATTTTGGGAAGACCTTTCCTTGCAACTGGGAAGGCTTTAGTTGATTTGGAAGCAGCGGAACTCACTTTCTGAGTGGGTGATGAAAAAGTGGTCTTTTATGTGTGTAATTCAATGAAGCATCCCAATTGTACTGAATTGTGCTCATTTGTGGATCTTGTCATGGCAGTGATAATTGATGATACTAGTGCAATGATCAATATGGAGGACCCTCTAGAGGCGGTTTTGTTAAATCTTGATGTAAATGAGGATGAAGGCTATGTGGACTGTGTCAATGCTTTACATGAAATGGGCTCTTACTCTTATGAGCCTCGGAAGCTATCTTTGGATCTTGAGAATAGGAAAACTCCACCAACAAAGCCCTCAATCGAGGAACCTTTGGTGTTGGAGTTGAAGCCGTTGCCTCCGTACCTCAGGTATGAATTCTTAGGCCCTAGTTCAACTTTGCCAGTTATTCTTTCCTCTTGTCTTACTAACATGCAGGTAGATTCCACATTGGCGGTGCTCCAAAAGCGGAAGAAGGCAATTGGATGGACTTTAGCTGATATTTGGGGAATAACCCCACCTTTTGTATGCACAAGATTATTATGGAAAATGATGCAAAGCCCTCCTTGGAACATCAAAGGAGGTTGAACGAGTCGATTCAAGAAGTTGTGAAAAAGGATGTGATCGAGTGGTTGGATGCCGAGGTTGTGACCTTATCTCTGATAGCTCTTGGACTTCGCCGGTGCAATGTGTGCCGAAGAAGGGTGGTATGACCGTGGTGACCAATGCGCAAAATAAACTAACTCCCACAAGGAAAGTCACTGGATGGAGGGTGCGCATGGATTATTGTAAGTTGAACAAGGTGACCCACAAGGATCACTTTCCATTGCCTTTTCTTGATGAGATGCTAGAAAAACTTGCAGGTCGTGCCTTCTATTATTTCTTGGATGGGTATTCTGGGTACAACCAAATCTTGATTTCTCCGGAATATTAGGATAAGACCACTTTCACTTGTCCATATCGCACCTTTGCCTTTTTTAGGAAACCTTTTGGGTTGTGTAATGCACCAGCTACATTCCAGCGGTGCATGATGGCCATTTTTACAGACATGGTGGAAGATATTTTGGAGGTATTCATGGATGACTTTAGTGTTGCGGGAGACTCATTTGATGAATGCTTGATGAATCTTGATAGGGTGCTTACCCGATGTAAAGAAACCAATCTTGTGGTCAACTGGGACAAATGCCATTTCATGGTTGAAGAGGGCATAGTCCTTGGCCATAAAATTTCAAAACATGGCATAGAGATGGAGAAAGTCAAAATAGAGGTGATTTCAAGGCTTCCACCCCTACTTCTGTTAAGGGGGTTAGAATTTTTCTTGGGTATGCGGGTTTCTACCGAAGATTTATCAAAGACTTTTCAAAGGTAGTGAATCCTTTGTGCAAGCTCTTGGAAAAAGATGCTAAGTTCATGTTCGATGAGATATGTATACAGTCCTTTGAACTTCTCAAGCACAAGTTGACCACCACTCCTATTATTACCGCACCTAGTTGGAGCTTGCCTTTTGAGATCATGTGCGATGCGAGTGATGTTGCAATTAGGGAGGTTTTGGGTCAAAGAGTTAATAAAATGTTTCATCTAGTGTACTACGCAAGCAAGATAATGAATGATGCCCAACTGAACTACACGGTGACTGAAAAAGAGCTTTTAGATATTGTGTTTGCAATGGAAAAATTTCAGCCGTATCTCATAGGCGCCAAAGTCATACTGCATACCGATCATGCCGCTCTTTGGCACTTAATGGCGATGAAAGATTCGAAAGCTAGAAGAATGCGATGGGTCTTGCTACTTCAAGAGTTTGATTTGGAAATTGTGGACCAAAAAGGTAGTAAAAAACAAGTGGTGACCACTTGTCCCACTTGGAGGAGGAGGGAAGGCATCGTGATGGCCTAGAGATCAACGATTTATTTCCCGATGAGCAACTACTTTCTGTGTCGATGAATGATATGCCATTGTTTGTGTGCGTTGCTAATTTCCTTGTGACTGGTATAATCCCGTGTGAGCTCTCTTCTAACCATAGGAGAAAGCTCAAATGGGATAGTTTGTATTTCTATTGGGATGACCTGTACTTGTTCAAGATTTGCACTAACAGAGCGATCTGGAGGTGTGTCCCAGAGGAGGAGCAATTGCGTATTTTTTTGGCTTGTCATTCCTCTCCCTATGGTGGCCATCACGGTGGGATAAGGACATCTTCAAAGATTCTTCGTTGTGGGTTTTACTGGCCAAATTTGTATAAAGATGCAAGTGAACTAGTGAAGAGGTGTGACGAATGTCAAAGATTAGGCGGAATTTCGAAGAATGATGAGATGCCTCTCAATACTATTCTTGAAGTTGATATTTTTGATGTATAAGGCATTGATTTTATGGGCCCGTTTTTTATCTTGTGTAGGAACACATATATTCTTGTGTCGGTTGACTATGTTTCAAAGTGGGTTGAAGCCGTGGCTTTACCTAACAATGAGGCCCAGAGTGTTATGGCATTTCCCAAGAAGAGCATTTTTACTAGGTTTGGCACTCCTCGTGCAATCATAAGTAATGGGGGGGGGTCTCATTTTTATAATAGAGCTTTTGACACTTTTCTTGCAAAGTATGGTGTCAATCACAAAGTTTCTACTCCTTATCATCCTCAGGCGAGTGGCCAAATTGAAGTCTCAAATAGGGAAATCAAGAGTATATTGTCAAAGACAGTGAATGGAAATAGGAACGATTGGCCAAAGAAATTGGATGATGCTCTATGGGCTTATAGAACTGCTTACAACACTCCAATTGGTATGTCTCCGTACCAATTGGTGTTTGGGAAAGCTTGCCATCTACCGGTTGAGTCAAAGCACAAGGCCATGTGGGTTTTGAGGAAGCTGAATCTTGAATGGGATGTGCAGCAAATCTTTGTGTGGAACAACTTAATGACCTTGATGAATTCCCATTCCATGCCTACTCCAGTTCGTCCTTGTATAAGGACAAAATGAAGTACTTTCATGATAAGTATACTCATGGCAAATAGTTCAAAGTGGGTGATTTGGTTCTATTGTTCAATTCTCGGTTAAGCCTGTTTCTGGGAAAGCTTAAATCAAAATGGAGTGGACCTTTTAAAGTGGTGTTTGTGACTCCATTTGGTGCACTTGACTTGAAGAAAAAAAACGGAGAGGTTTTCAGAGTTAATGGCCATAGGGTCAAGCACTACCTGGGTAAAATTGATGACACCCATGCGGTGGTACTGCTCCATCTAAAGTGATTTGATGTTAACCTGCATCATGCCGCGACGTTAAATCAGGTGCTTCTTGGGAGGCAACCTATGTGTCTTTTTTTTTGTTTTTCTTTGATTTTCTTTTTAGTGTAGGATTTAATTTTGGACTAACTAGTCGTGAGATATGTGTAGGATTTTTTTTATGCAGTGCAGGACCAAGTTGGGAAAATTGTGCAATCTATGAAGTTTGCACTGTGGCCGTAAAGGCCGTAGTGTGGGGGCAACATTTCAATGCGGTCCGCAGAGTTGATTGGTCAAGAATGGTGTTCTCTAAAGTTAGCCATCACGGCTGCAATGCAATTTATGCGGTCCGTGGTGGACCACTGCGGCTGCAGAGCATTTCTTGCGGTCCAAAGTGGATGTCTCCCCCGTGCTTTATGTTTATGAGTACTGCGGACCACAGTGCCATTTTGTGCGGTCCGCGATAGGTAGTTATAGTGGGTCCCAGTCCTTTTCTTTAAATAGGACCTTAGGGCTCCATTTACCCTTTTCGCTCTTTTCTTACTCAATAGTAAACAAAATAATTGTTCATCAAACCCTAGCTGTGCAAATTCAATCTCTAATCTTCATTCACCTTTACTGCATCTAATCGCTGGTACTTTTAATCTTTCCCTATTTTTAACTTTATTATTTTCTTTTAATTTTTCTTCTTTTTCTTACCTGTTCTTTCAATTGTAGCATAAGTTTGCTTAATAATGTTTAGATTAGGGTTAGTCAGTTAAGAAGGTTGATTAAACACCTAGGGGATCAATAATATGTTATTTTGGGTTAAATATGAGAAGAAACATTAAAACCCTAGGCTGGCATTACTTCTTGTGGCTTACCGCGGTCCACGGTGGATTTATTGTGATCCGCGGTACTTCTCCACAGTTCGTAATGCCATTTTGTGTAGACCGCGGTGGTGAAACTTCAGCAAGTTGAAAATTGAGGAACGCGGCCGCGGTTCCTTACCGCGCCCGCAGACCATTTCTTACAGTCCGTGGTGCCTGGAATCAGAGAGTGGGTAGTTTGACCCTCACCTCAATGCGGACCACGGTGCCATTTTGTGCGGTCCACGGTGGCCTCTTTGCGGCCGTATTTCATTTTTTGCAAACCGCGCTCTGCAGTTCTGCTTTACATTGTCAATCGTATGGAATCATAATATTTACTGCTTCATCTGGTACTATGATACTAACAATAGCTGAATGAATTCTCCTTGAATAAAATGGTTAAATCACGAGGCGATGGTGGAAAACAAAAGGGAAAAGGAGAGTCCTCCTGGGGCAGGGGACAAGGCATGATCAGATTGACCCCACAAGTCCGGCAGGCAATCAAAGAAACCAGAAAGTCAATAAGGGCTGCGGATAGAGCTGCTTCCCATTAGGGAATTGAGTATGTGCCCTCCCGGGAGGCATTTGACTCTGAGTCTGTGCCGGAGTATGTTCCTTACTGACCGGTGAGGCATAGATTGAGAGATACGCCTTCGAAATCTCCCACTGCTCAAGCTTCAATTCTAATTTCTTCTGAGTCATCTGAGGAGAGCAGTGCCAGTGCCTCTTTTACCTCACCTACAGCTTCAACACCCGGTGAGGATCCGTAGAAGAGGAAGGAGGGGGTGAGCCCCAATTATGATAGGTGGAGAGGCCAACAAAGAGGAAGAGGGTGATTCTCCATGCTGATGATGTTGTGATAGAGTTGGAGGACCCGCATGGAGGTTCTTCTAGCCAGCCTTAGGCCCCATTGCAGGCCCAGGACCTAGTGCAAATACATGTTACAGGGATCCGGTCACTGATTCTCGAGTAGTCTGAGGACTTAGGGTCCCAAACTCATGATCCTATGCAGACAGAGGGCCAATAGGGAGTTTCTCTTTACTCTCTATCTTTTATTGATCTTATTTTGGTTAGTTAGCATTGAGGACAAGGCTAGCTTTAATTTGAGGGGGTAGCCCTATTTTGATGACATTGGGTTGTATATATGACACAATTTTCTTTTATTATGCTTTCTTTCTTACTTTTGGTATGTATATAATTTTACTAGTTTATTGCACTTTTTGTACTTTGCAACTTTGGTCTGTATATAAAGTTACCTTCTAATGTATATATTCATCCCCTCTTATGTATATTTGTTAAACCCCCCAATTGTACATATTCATTTTACTTTCCGCAGTTATTTTTTCTTCAGTAGTTTCTTATTTCATTTCGATAGCTTCTTATTTTGAGTTTTTGCGTGCAATAAGCCTTTGATTTTCTTAATGCCACAGTTCTTTCCAAAGGTGAAATTTGTGTGAATCGGGTGGCTCTTCCTGATGATGGATGGCATGACAACCTTCTTAAGGGTTTAAGCCTGTTTTCTTTTTCTTTTTGTATAAATAGTATCTAGTGAGTAGTGGTGCCTCAAGCAAAGCTTCACGTCGGCCTAACACATTTGCCTTTGATCCTATGGTCAAAAACAAATTATTGTGTATAGGATGGTGAAAGTTGTGACCTTGAGAATCTTGTGTTGGCCGATAATCATCAAGTGGTTTTTTGGGACCATTGTGTTGCTCAAATCTTAGGTAAGGTCGTTGTGGGCCCCCGATTCTGTCTCTTTAGTAATCCTATAGCTTGTGTGGTGAGAATTTGAACTGCGAGTCCAAGTCCCGTGCCATGAGTCTAGAACTTTCCCTGAATGTTTGTCTAGGCGAAATCCTAAGTGAAATTTGACTTGAGAAGTGATTATAGGCTCTCCTTGATCCAAATGATATCTTGAAAACTTCCATAGCCTACCAATGATAATATCCCTAGTCAACCTTTTTGAGCCTTAGACCTTTTTCTTTCAAAAACCACGATACAAGCCTTTACCCGTTCTAAAAATACCCTCTCTTGGCACCCGATCTTTCCTTAGCACAAGGAAAAATCATGAATTTGGGAGCAGAGACGAGGAATGCAACAAAGTGGTAAAAGGTAAAAAATGAAGAAAAGGAAAGGCAATGAAAAAGAAAGAAAATCAAAAGTAAAAAAAATGATCAATGTAGAAAAAAATGAAGAGATTCAATAAAAGAAAAGAGATGTACGGTGTGGAATGTTTAGAAAGGAGAAAAAGGTTTGAAAAGAACAAGAAAGAGTGACAGTGTGTCTCTCTAACCCCTAAGAAAGAAGTAAATTACTCAAAGAGTCAAGAGAATGTGTGCCAAAAATGAAGCAAATGAAGTGCTTAAAGGAAGATGAAACCTACTTAGACCAAATATTTCCTAACCTGAACCAAAATCCTTCACTATATCTCCACAAAAGCCCTATATGATCTTGAGTTGAATGAAGCTTACATTAGTGGTGACTCACATAACGGGCAAGCTTATGGTACTTAGAGCCGGACTTGTGACCTTTCTTTGAGAGAGATGAGTGTGTTTTCCACAATCCTTGTTCTGAGTGCTACAACCTAAAAGTTAGTTTTGCTTAGGGTGAGTTGAGGAGTATGAGTTTGGGTTCCACAATAACCAAAGTAGTAGAAAGACTTTCCTTGATGGGTTGAGTCAACTCTTGATTCTCTTGTGTCGCACTAAAACCATAGTGATTAAAAGTTTGAATGTTGTTAATGATTCATCTGAATTGAGGGCAAATGTTAGTCCCAATTGATGCCAGATGATGTCACTTTAGGTCAGCTGAATTTTATTGGATTTACTCTTAAGGAGGTGGGTCTTATTTTGTTTGCTTGAGGACAAGCAAAAGCTTAAGTTTGGGGGAGTTGATAACTAGGGATTCTAGTTCATTTTATACTCCTTTTTACTTAAGTTTTGACTAAAAATGTATACAAAATAATCCCAAAGATTGACATGTTGTACTTGTTTTCAGGGTTTGGTAAAAAAGGTGACAATTAGTCAAAACAAGCTCAAAAAGGAGTGAAATATGCACAAGTACCAAGAACAAGTTAAAGCACAGCTGTAATAGACCCACCGCGGCCGCAATCCATTTAGTGCGGTCCACAGTGAGGAGATTCAGAGAGGTGCACTTTTGGAGCCTAAGGAAATGCGGTCCGTGAAGGATTTCTTGCGGCTGCAATAGCCTCTCCACGGATGCAATACATTTTGTGTGGTCCGCGGAGAGGGGGTTCATAGAGTTGGGAGTTTGAAGATAGAAGCCAATGTGGTCCGCAGTCATTTTTGTGTGGACCGCAGTTGAAGCCACCGCGGCCGCGGTGGCCAGATTTGGAGAAGGTATAATCAAGCCAAGAAGCCTTATCGCGGTCCACGATACATTTTATGCGGACTGCAGTACCTTGTAGGGGTATTTTTGTCCATAAATTTGGCCCAGTATAAATACTTTCTTTTCACATTTTTAGGGTATCTTTTGTCATCTAACTTTTAGCTGAGCATGTAAACATGCGTTCTTGACTATTTTGAGTTATTTTATAGTGGGCTTATTAACGAATCTTTGATTATTAGCTTGTAATTAAATATTATGGGTTATTCTTCATCTATTAATCAGTTTTCTTCCATTATTATAAGTAGCTAAACCCATTAGCTAGGGTTGTGGCTCAACCTTAGTGTGGGTTGTTTACCGTGAAAATAGTAACAATAAATAAATTTATAAATGAGATTCTAAAAATACGTGATCTATTTTTGAGCTAGTTGTTAAAGCAGTTAATGCTAAGAATGTGAAATATAATGATGAAATGCAAGCTAAAATGAGGCAACAACCAAACCAAGAGGGTCTGTTGCCCGGATGCAAAGTCAGTCAACGGGGACCTCGGGGTCGAGGTTTGAGCCTAGCTCAAGCTACTGAGGACAATCGGGAATGGGATAAAAGGCAGAGATATGATTAAGAAAAGCTCTATGTTACCAATATTGAGCAAAGTAGTGAAGAACAAACAAGAAAACGATAAATGCTAAGGCGGCCTTAGGCCAGCGAGAATGAACAACTTAGAAGAAAAGAGAGAGAGAGAGAGAGAGAGAGAGAGAGAGAAAGAGAGAGAGAGAGATTATAGCACTTGTGGAGAATTGAAGCAGCATTAGTCCTTTGCAAGGTGGGGCGAGTCCTCTTTATATGGGGGGGGGGGAGACTCAGCTACAAGTATAGGGAGATTAATTAAAAAGTACGGTGATGTGTTTGCTTGAAATGTTGCCTCAGCATAGGCTCTGGATAGGCCGAGTCTGTGAGACATAGCCATGTGCCTAGGGGGCTTCCCCCTCTGTCCTGGCTTTGTTCTTCATTTTCTTTGAGTCGGGTTTCGACGAGCCCCGAGGTCGAGAATCCAATTGTGGCCTCCCGCCCTCGGGGTCCCGAGGCATGCTTCCGAAATGCCTTGATAGTGAGAAATCAAATCTTCTGATTTTTCCACGTACAGATAGTCTCCACATTTCCCATATCGAAGTGATGGGAAATCATTCTGCCACTTGACTTCTCAAGACCCTCATGGCGATATTATGCCAGCGATTCGAATTGTGGCGTAATTTTTTATGATAGATGGCATATCTCATAGACTCATACTCAGTACACTGTCATTTTTGCTCCTCAAGATAAAAGTACTGCCCTCGATTCGGTTTTTCAAGGATGCAGTACTTGCATTCTTTGGTCAATATTCCAGAGCCTCGATGACCGTGTCATTGCCCCCTATAACTGGGATGCATTGGCGTTGTTTTTCCTATCCCAGTATCTCCATTGGCATGCATGCCTATCCCTTGTCATCTTCTTCTACCTTTCGAACATCATGCTTGGGTTTCATGGCCTCAAGGCTGTTTGGAGGAGATCCCTTTACCATGTTATGACCCTTTGCGGGGACGTCCCTTCATCGAGCATAGTCGCATTATCCTACTATGGTCGCTGGTATGTCGGCCTTTGCTGTTACTATCGGCCCGAGGTGGTGATGGATGGGGGGTCGGTCTCCATCTTACGTAGATAGTCGTTCGAATAATATACCGCTGCTCAAAAGGGAGCTCGGAGTATACACCGCTGCTCACCTTCATACCCCGGCTCGACGTGGAACTCTGCTCTAAGCCAGGAGCTTGCACGACTTGCTGCTCTAAGAAGTGAATTTGAAATAACCGTGCAAGCAAGACCGAGGGTTGTTTGGTCCTCAGTCTCTCCAAGGTTCTCTTGGCCAATGAGGGTCCTCGACCTCCGGAGAGCTATGACATTTTTTCATCCCTCCCTGCTCCTTGTCTTACCCTTTTGGGACATCAGTATGGAAGGTTGGGGCATGGCTTTCAAAGGCGTTTTGGGAGATATTTTCTTTGAGGTCATGCGTCCGAGGAAGATAGCATTTGGAGGTGTTGACGTCGCGGTTGATCATCGACCGCTTAGACTAGGACCCGGGCCTTCACTATATGTACCTTTTTGCTTCTTTACTTTTGTGTAGAGACCCTTCGTGGGCTTTTGTAATCATATGTCATGACCCCTCAGGGACTGTTTTATGCAAATTTTTATGAACAAGAATATACTTTGGTGACTTCTGCTTTCCCTACTTTGTTATGTTTCTGTCTGCTCTCATTCCCTTCGAGGCTTTTCGAATGCCTCCTCTTATTTGTTGGCCGCTGATATCTGACTTGAGCGCGAGCGTTCATTCTGATGTTCTGCTGATCGACATGGCTCTCTTCCGACCCATCATCGTACTTTGGACCAATTGTGTATTGATCTGATAGGTTCGGGCTATCGAGGCCCTCTGAGTTATTTGGAGATCACGCGTCGAATTCTGGGGCCTTCGGGAACGTTACCCCAAATTAAGGTCATTTTTGGGTACCCAGGGGTCCCTATTGATCTTGATGTAGATAAACATTTTAGAATGTATAGGATTGACTTCTACAGAGGAGTTTTCTTGTATTTGGGCGCTTTCTTGGGCCTTCGTGGAGCTTTTGCGGTCGGAGCTTGCTGTGTTTATTCCTCTTTTCAGGAAGAGGGGATTACGAGACCATGTTCTTGCCTTGCATCAAGTGTCGGCATTTAAAGCTCACCGAGGCCCGACTTCTTTGGGCCAAGGGTTCTTGACATAGAGTGCTGCCTCGAGCATGGATATAATACGTATGGCCCCTTGACTCTTGACTTCTCATTGGAGGATGTTTTCCGGATCGAGTATCGACCCGTCAATTTGTATCGAGGTTGTTGGTGTGCGCCCTTGCTTTGTTTTGTTAGTTTTACCATAGTCATGGAAACCACTTCGGGCCCAGCATGGCGAAGAGCAGAGAGTGCTGTTCCCGGTGCTCGGGAGTCGAGGGATGTCACTCTAGAGATGGAGTCTTTTATAAGAGAGAAACACCTGGAGATGGAGAGGAGGTATTGCGGATGGAGTAAGGGGGTAACACTGCAGGTGCTTTCCCTAGATGAGGGCATTGCGGACCCTACTGATGGGTTCTTGAGCGTCCACCTATACCCTTTTGCATTTGGCCCCCTTGATAGGGTTGTGCTTGATTTTTGCTTGAAGTATTAGGTTACTCTGGCAAAGATTCATCCGTAGTTTTGGTGAACAATGTTGATGATGAGATTCTTCGCGGAGAAGGCCGGGCTTGAATTCATGCTTGACCATCTTGTCAGGCTATATCGACCCTTTCATCATTGAGGCCTGTGAACTCTGAGGTGTCGTTCATCCATGCCCTTCGTTGTTGATGACGTGGAAGGCGGGGATTGAGAGTGGGCTAGTTGGTTTTTTCGGGTCCGAACGATCGATATTATCCCTGTGGAGTTTTTGCCATTTCCCGAAGAGTGGAACCATGCACGTGAGTGAGGCGCTTGGCACTTTTTCAGGTTCCCCATATAGCAAAAACCAGCTGAGTAACAATGTCGTTCCTTTGTTGAAGCAACTTCATGGACACTGGGTGAAGTCCATGATCTACCCGGCTGGGTCCGAAGGCTAGTGACCCATTCTTCCTGGGATGAGCTGTGCTTCACATCAAGTGGGGAGCGAAATACCAAGGTATGTTCGCATGCTACCTTTGCCTTAGACTTCATATATTTGAGGTAATATTTTCCCCTTTTTTCTTGTACTGGATTTGCCACTTGCAGGTATCGGGCAATTCCTTGGGATGAGGTAGTGCTCTTCCGAAGAGGGGAAGGAGTTGTTGCCTCCGAATCGAAGGACGATGGAGATAAGAGGGATCAACACCCACGAGATGGTGGAGCTTTTAGTGGTGCTAATCGAGCTAGTGTCTCTAAGGAGAAGGTGTCGTCTGAGTTTTTTTTCCCCAGAGTACCTGATTCCAGTCGGCGACGCCTTCAAGTGAATATGCTTTGCCCGAGACTGACTCTACTGGGGCCGAAGAGGCAGGATCAATAGGAGTATGTTTTGACTTTGAGGAAGCCTGTTGGCTTCATTTTATGGTGAGTTTAGGTGCATTTTCTTTGTATTCTGCGTCTTTCACCCGTAATTGAGTTTTTTTTGTGCAGGCCTATGACAGGCTTACGTCTGAGCTGGTCCGTCAATGGGTCAAGCTTCAGAAAATCCAAGGTGAGGGAGAATCTCTTAGGCTTCTTAGCAAGGAGAAGGAGGATGAGTTTCTGTATTAGCGATGTGAAACGTACCAGAGCTCGAATTATGAGAGCTATTTGATGGAGTAGGTAACTTTACGCAGCTCAAGTTTTCTCCTCTTTGGCCTATTTAGGTTAACGCCCCTCTTTGTTATATTAGCTGTATAAAAAGATGGAGGCTATGGAGTACCTTAGAGGCGATATCGACCGTGCCAGAACTGTTTGTGGTAAGCTAACGGCTCAGGTTTAAGCTCATGCTTTAGAGGAGGTGGACACCTTGGCCCAGGTCCCCACCCTCTAAGTTTAACTCAGCTTATCTTGAGATAATGCCAAAGTACAAGTAGATATGATCGAGAAACTCAAATCTGAACATTCAAAGGCCAGGACCGAAGTAATTGACGCTTGAGCTAAGGTGAGTCAACGTTGATCAGGAGATGGCAATCCGTATGAAGGATGTTATGGATTCTCAAGCTGAGCTGAAGTGAGCTCTCAACTAGGAGAAGAGGATCGAGGAATATGTACATTGCAAATCCCGGAGTGAGGTACTCGAGGAGGTTGGTGTAAGGGGCTTTGTTCTCTCGGAGGAATTGCCTCGAGTGAGGGCGGACAAGTGTGGCGCTCGATCACTTCTTGTTGACGTTGCAGAGTGAGAATTTGACAAACTATAGCCTTTAGCGCGGAGTGCAGATTTTGCCATTTTGTCGCTTTGTCTCTGATGTACGTAGGGCATCCAGTAGGTGGAGAATGCTCTTTCTCTCGTATGTAATATATAAGAATAAATTTGAAGCTTTATTTCTCCTGTACCCCCCTTTATTTTTCATTGCTTTAAATTGGGCAGACTGGTTTTGGTGTTTGGCGAGGTCGTCAAAATCTAAAAGTGATTGAACAGACCCGAGGGCTCTTAAGTGTGATCTTTGGCACGACCAGGTGCTGGGGCCTCCATGCTTGGCCTAGCCGTTTAGGCTTAGTCTCCAAGTTGGGCTCCGACTCAAGACTTCTTGTCCTTGAATTTTCTATGCCCATGCGGGCGGTAGTCGCTTTCATCTTTTGCTCTTGGTCATTTGCCTTTCCATCTGTTTTTGGGTCTAGTCTCCGAGTCGCATTGTGACTCGAGCTTCAATTGTCCCTCAAGCTCTTTCCTACCTTCATGGGCGGATGATGATGGCCCTTTGTGCTCTGGGTTGAAGTGACCTCGTGGGCGCGTGGAATGGAGATTTAATCGGCTGACGACAATACCATTTGAGCTTTGCCCGTAGGCATATTGCAATTTTTGGGTCCAGTCTCCGAGTCGCATTGCGATTCGAGCTGTAATCGACCCTTAAGCTTCCATGATCCTCTGGCCGGTGATAGTGGCATTTGTGCCGCATCCTTAGGCATTTTGCAATTTTTCAGGTCCAATCTCCGAGTCGGGATCCGACTCAAGCTTAATATACCCTTAGGTTTTGCATTTGTTCAGGCTGGCGATGATGGTTTTTATTTCCTGCATTTGGGCATCTGGTTGTTTCAACAGCTTTGGGTCCAGTCTCCGAGTCGTGCTGTGACTCGAGCTTTAATTGACCCCAAGGTATTTTCGGACTGGTAATAGTGGCATTTATGCCGTGTCCTTAGGCATATTGCAATTTTTGGGTCCAGTCTTCGAGTCACATTGTGATTCGAGCTGTAATCGACCCTCAAATTACCTTGAGTTTCTAGTTGGCGATAGTGTCACTCATGCCGTTTGGTCGTTGAGACCTTTTAGTATATTGCCCAGAGGCTTGCATAGTTAACTATATTGGACCCGGTCTCTGAGAGCTGCCTACGAAAGGGTTCTGGCTATGCCTGGCGATCACAGAATCGGGTTACGATTCGAGCATATTTTAATCCTCAAATTGTCAATTTTGAAGCTGGCGATAATGGATCTTACGCTGTTTGGTCGTAGAGACCTTTCAATATGAGGCCCATAGGCTTGCTTAGTTAACTATTTTGGATCCATTCTCCAAATATGGTTATGATTCGAGCTCATTTTAATCCTCAAGTTGTCAATTTTCAAGTTGGCGATAATGGCTCTTACGCTGTTTGGTCATAGAGACCTTTCAATATAAGGCCCGTAGGCTTGCGTAGCTGGTAATAATGGAAATTATGCTATTTTTTCCTGTGGGTTTTTTTGTAGGTTTTGTTTCCGCTCGTTAAGGTATTTTTATAGTATGTTTTCCTGACCCGTCATTGGTTCTAGAATGACCTCGATTTCAAGTTATTGTCAGTGATATTTTGAGCACCTCATAAGGTTCATATCTCGTAGGTCGAGTAGATCGACGCTTTGCGATTTGGAGTCGATGTGGTCGAAGCTCGTTTTTGCCTATTGAGGGAAGCCTATTTTAATCGGTTCTTTCCGAAATATATTCGGAGCAGTGGCCTACAATTTTTAGCGATAGTTGGGCGTTCCTAAGTCGCATTATTTTGGCTACATCAGCCATTTCGACCATAGTCGTATGCGTTTGGTTGGAGCCATCTTTGATTCCAAGTGATAGTTTAGGCTTCTATATCGAGGGTATGCCCTTTAGGGATTCTTACAAATGCGACGTACTACCTAAACTTTGGTATTTTCATGCCTGTTGATGTCTTACAGTTTGTCATTCCTATTGAGGTCTTACATTTTGTCATGCCTATTGAGGTCTTACAGTTTGTCATGCCTATTGAGGTTTTACAGTTTGTCATGCCTATTGAGGTCTTACAGTTTGTGTAAAATAGATCTGGTTATGCCGAGACTGCCCGTTTGGGTCTTGCAGTTTCGGATTTTCTAGTGCATGGTGATTAGCGAGAGTTTCCGAGCCATCGAGTTTGTTTAAGCCTGAAGACCGCTTCTCGTGAGCTCAGAGTTGCCTTATAGGGGGCTTGATGAGCCCGGAGTTCCGACCCTGGGGTCATGTGGGCACTGAATCATTTAAGTCTTCGAGTATGTCAAGACATAATTGACAGAGAGGCCTTCGCCGTGAATATGCCGAAATATCCTTTTTAGAAGTATGGAATGCCGAAAAGATATTCTTTATTGCTTGGCGTAAATATATGCTGTAAATACATATTATCCCATTGCCATGAGCTCGGCTCGCATGGGTGTGGCTCCTCTGATTATATGACCCATTTACATGATTCCGTTTTGGAACTTAGCCTTCCATTTATTGGCCCTTTCGAGGGGATAGTGTCCTTAAAAGGAGGTCATCGCACGTCGTCTGACTGTAGAAGAAAGGAATGCGATCTTGTCGGATCCCTTTCTTGGTGGTATGCTGCTCTGCTAATAATCTTGCTGGCGGGACCCTCTTTAAGTTAGAAACCTGGTTGAGGAAAGAGAGCTTGGCGGGTCCCGTAGAGGCATCAGATTTCCGAGTGGAGTTTAGAACTTCTGAATGCCTTGGCTGACTGCCTGTATATAGGTCAGTAAAATGAAATAAACAACAAAGGAGCAGAGTAGTTCTTCCCTGTTACGGGGTGTGTAGGCGACATTTCGAGGTCTGGTATCTTCCTGCCATTTCGAGGCACGAGACCTCATACAGCCTTCCACTGTATTCAACCAGGCATGGCCGAAGATACGGTTCTGTTTACCCTTTGATCCCTTTGAAGGCAGAGGCATTGATGCCAGTGATGGGTCATATAGTGAGGGATTTCCTCGCATCGCGTGTAACTTCTTGTCGAATTCCTTAGTCCCACTTTGTCGGGGAGTTTCATCCGTTCGACGGAGTGGGGTAGAAATTGCCTCCAGGTGGTATAACTGTCGTCATTTGAATAAAATGTCCGTGTTCTGCGGGCTCGACATTCCAGTCCGAGCTCAGGCATGCATGTATTTCCTGTGTATCTCACCGGCGGATTTAAAAAACCTCGCGAGGCTGTATAAAGGGAGCGACATTCCTGATTGTTATGGCGACCGACATCTAGAATCCATCAAATATTCGAGGTGTGGGAATGATTTGATTCGTTGATCTAAACTGCCCTATTGGCTTTGGTCTGACACCGTCAATATAGTTGGTTGAATCACCTGTGCTCATGAACACATGTTTTATTTGAAATAGTTCAAATGAGGGAGGGGGTTACCGATGCATTAATACGAGGCTGAGGCGAAATCACTGCATCCCTTTCCTTAGATGCAAGGGTGTCCCTTGGGTATATTCCCCGGACCCGCCATTTCCTCGGAGATGAGTACTTATACTCTGCATTTTATGGGTCTTCGAAGGGTGCCGCTGCTCCTTTACTGTCGTGGCAATATGCTGTGGCTTGTCAGCTTTATTTTTCCTGATCTCCTTCCTCCCTTGGAGCTGAATTCGAGTCTGACCGCTCAATGATGCTTGGTGGCGACCTCTATTGAACAACATAGTTGTCGTTCTTTTGAGCCAGTGACCTCGCGCGCCCTGTGGTTGCATCGTCGAGCCATAGTTCTCTTGAAAGGGTCTTGGTCGAACAGGTCTGAGCCACCTGGCATTCCCAATTTCACTTATAGTGATCACGATGTTTGGTATAGCAATGCTGAGATCGTACTTGGCCAGGAAGGGTTCCATGCCAGTTGTGCCTTGTTGAATCTAGTTCCATTGGAGGTTCCTCGAGGGTGCTGTCCTGGGGCTATTTCCCTATTATTTCAAGGTGGGTTTCATCTCAAGTTGTTCCTTCTATTTGTAGCGCACGGATGATACCTCCATCCGTTTGGCATCATCATCTTTGTCGGGAGTCTGCTTGGATATGCCAAACCCGAGAAGGTTCCCGGACGGTTATCCACGGCCCCGATTCGGGGCTGGTCCTGGGTGTGGGCATCCAACAAGGCCTCGATTGGGTATCTTATCAGGCTTCGCTTGAAATGTCCTGGAGTCATTGGGTATGCTTTATTTAGGCTTCGGGTAAAGGCCTGTGTTGCTCAATCATCGAAAATCGGGAGCGATCTCATTCGTCCTATTAGGGAATGGGGTACGGATTCTAGTGGCATTTCATTTCTTCTTTGTTCAGCCTCAGGTGTATCAGGCCATCTCGGCACTGCTTTGATGGCACCAGGGCACGCTTCAGCGGAGGACCATGCTGGTATAGTAAGCGAGTACATGAAGTCAGGTGTCAGGAAGTGGCGCTGCATCATGGTTTCTTTCGAGAGAGTCTCTTCAAATTCCTTCAACGAGACGAGCTCGGACTCAGCATCATTGAGGTCTTTTTCCCTGAATGAGCATGCGTAAGTGGTGGTGTGCCCGTAGAGATCCGAGGTCCTGTCATACCTAGGGAGTTTTGGCATTCCTGATTTCTGTGAAGCGAGTTCCGGGACCATATCCTCAAGAGACGGTTGCTGTAAGAGCTTCCACGAGCCTGATTCGATCCTTTCGAAGAGGTTCCTCACTTCAGCAGGTTTGGTTGCCAATTCATCGTTACTCGATCTCTCGGGTACTAGCTTGGCGTAAGGAGATGTTTCCGGCGCTGCTGCATTGGGATTCTTCGGGTGACTTTGCAGCCTGTCGTGCCTGCAACATTTCAAAAATAGCATGAAGACTAACTTCTTGCTCTACCTGGGCCGAGGTTTTTTGGGCTTGTTATTGGTCAACACGCTGTATGCTATCATCGGTGAGCGAGGGTTTGTTGACCTGTTGCACTCCTTGTAAGCCTGCGTCCGCTTGAACCGATCCAGATGCGTTGTCGCGGTACTGCAGTATCGTGCCAGCCATTGGAGTAGCCATGTTGTTTTTTCTGTGATTTTCGGGCTAGTCGTTCTCAATTTAGCTCACTGAGCCGTACATTAACCTTAAATCAAAAGATCTTAGGCAAGAAAAAGTGTGAAATATAACGTGCATTCGTGTGACGAAACTAGCAAGAAAATAATAACTATTATTTTTAGCCCCACGGAGGGTGCCAAACTGTTTACCATAAAAATGGTAACAACAATTAAATTTATAAACGGGATTCTAAAAATACGTGATCTATTCCCGAGCTAATTTTTAAAGCAGTTAATGCTAAGAACGTAAAATATAATGATGAAATGTGAGCTAAAATGAGGCAGTAACCAAACCAAGGGGGTCTGTTGCCCGGATGCAAAGTCAGTCGATGGGGACCTCGGGGTCGAGGTTTGAGCCTAGCTCGAGCTACTAAGGGCAATTGGGAATGGGATAACAGGCGGAGATATGATTAAGCAAAGCTCTATGTTACCAATATTGAGGAAAATAGTGAAGAACAAACAAGAAAACGATAAATGCTAAGGTGGCCTCAGGCCAGTGAGAATGAACAACTTAGAAGAAAAGAGAGTGAGAGAGATATTATTGCACTTGTGAAGAAACGGAGCAACATCAGTGATTTACAAGGTGAGGCGAGTCCCCTTTATATAGGGAGGAGACTTAGCTACTGGTATGTGTAGATTAATTACAAAGTACGGTGATGGGATGACTTGACATGATGCCTCGGCATAGGCTCTGGATTGGCCGAGCCTATCAGACATAGCCATGTGCCTAGGGGGATTCCCCCTCTGTCCTTGCTTCGTTATTCGTTTCCTATAAACCGTGTTTCGACGAGCCCCGAGGTCGAGAACCCGATTACGGACTCCCGCACTCGGGGTCCCAGGGCATGCTTTCGAAATGTCTTGATAGCGAGAAATCAAATTTTCTAATTTTGCCGTGTACATGGGTATTTGATGGGTCTTGAGTTTTAAGGCTTAAATGTTTATGGGTGTTTGATATTTGGAGTAATTTTTGTTTTACATGTTGAAGTAGTGGTTGCAAATACTAATTTGTGCCTTTTTGACTTAGGCTCTTCTTGAGAAAGAGAGTTTGAGTCTAGGAAAATTAGTCCAACAAGGAATTGGGGTGTATTCAAGAGATTGATAGCCCCAATTAAAGGGTTAAACCTAGAGATAGTAATACCCGACTTGAACCTATTTTGCTTGCACAATTTCGATACCCAATTGGTCTTGAGAAAGTCAATTAGTGCAAAATCACTTAAACTACCGAGAGGTATAGAGTGAGTAGTTCCGCGCATTGGTTATATCGTAATCCCCAACATAACAATTTTGCCTTAGACTTTAGATCCCGCCAAGTAGTCACCTAGGAGAGAGTCACTTCCCTAGTTCCTCTTTAACCATTTAGAAAACGTTTCAAGCATTTTATTCTTAGTTAAATTTAGCATCTCGTTAGCATAAAACTAGAAGTAATCAAAAGGCCAACCATGATTGAAAGTGCAACTAAAAGCACTACGCATTGCTAATTTAGATAGGAATCCAAATGCCAACCAATTCTAGCTCCTTGTGGATTCGATCCCGACCATTTCAGGTAAAAACTGCTTCGACCACTCTTACCACTTTGTAGTGGTGTAGGGTTGGCAACAATCAGCTATCCCCAGGCTCGGGATTCCAAACGGACATTGATAACATTAAGATACACTTCAACCCAAATTTATGAAATCTTTTCAAAATGCCAACTTTTCATAATAGGCGCTGAAACACTCTCGGGTCATTCAAAACTCGATCCGGACATAGGCCCATGTCCAAGATCATCATACAAACCTGTTGTAACCTTCAAATTCTGATTCCAAGGTCGTTTACGAACCTATTGTAACTTTTCACAATAGACACCAAAACGCTCTCGGGTCACCCAAAACCCGATCCGAACATACGCCCAAGTCTAAAATCATCATACGAACCTATTGTAACCTCCAACTTAAAGCTTCCGAAATTAGAATGTTCTTTCCAAATCAACTCTGTGCTTCCCAAAATTCAATTTCGACCACACGTACAAGTCATAATACCTGAAGTGAAGCTACTCAAGGCCTCAAACCACCGAACAACGCGCTAGAGCTCAAAATGACCGACCAGGTTGTCACACTAATTTGCATCATAGTATCCCTCAATCACATCAAGATATTTACTGTAGTGCAATGCAAAGTCCTGGTATGTTTTAAATATCCCAAAACTCATGTCATTGCCATCCAATGAGATTGACCTAGATTACTCGTGTATTGACTCAATTTAGTTATAACACGAGCTATATCTGGTCGTATACAATTTATGATATCTATTGAACATCTGAACACACGAGAATAATCCAATTGTGATATGCATTGGTCTTTGTTATTTGCTAGTGCAAGATTTACGTCAATTGGAGTCTTTGCAATTTTAAAATATAAGTGCTGGAAAATTTAAGTACTGTTTTATTGTAATGAGATTACGAATATGGAAGACCTTGAGAAGTCTTATGGATCTTAATACCTAGAATTAAATCGGTAACTTCCATGTATTTCATATCAAACTCGCTAGTTAGCATACGCTTAGTCGTATTTATGTTGGCAATGTCATTGCTCATTATCAGTATATTATTCACATATAAGGCAACAATGATTATGTTATTTGGAATATTATTAAGTTACACACATTTATCACATTCATTTATCTTAAAACTATTTGACAACATTGTTTGGTTAAATTTTGCATGCTATTGTTTGGTTACTTGTTTTACTCCATAAAATGACTTTAAAAGTCTACATACCTTTTTTCTTTACCTGGAACCACAAACCCTTCAGGTTGTTCCATGTAGATTTCTTCCTCTTAATCCCCATTTATTAAGGCCTTCTTAACGCTCATTTGATGAATTTCACGACCATATATCTCAACTAATGCTACTAATGTTCGTATGGACGTAATTCTTGTAACTGGAGAGTAATGCTACTAATGTTCGTATGGACGTAATTCTTGTAACTGGAGAGTATGTATCAAAATAGTCAAGAACTTCTCATTGTCTATATCCTTTAACCACAAGTCTTGCCTTATATTTTTCAATAGTGCCATCATCTTTTATTTTCCGCTTAAATCTATTTAGAACCTAACGACTTATTTCCAAGAAGAAGATCTACCAATTCCCATGTATGGTTGTTAAATATATATTCTATTTCACCATTGACTGCCTTTTTTCAAAATAGTGATTCCGAAGAAGACATAGCTTCTCAAATGATCGAGACTCATTTTTCAATAAGAAAGTCATAAAATCAAGTCCATATGAAGTAGACGTTCTTTGACGTTTACTACGTCTTGGATCCTCTTGATTAGATGCACTTTCTTTTGTTTTTTTCCGAGTTCATTTAGATCTTTCACCAATTGACTCACATTCCTTTTTATACGGATATTTTTTTTTGAAGAATTCTACATTATTTGATTCTATAACTGTATTATTATGAATGTCAAATATTCTGATTTAAGAACCATAAATTGATATGCTTTACTATTGGTTGCATTTCCTATGAAAATACAATCAATGATTTCCGGTCCTATCTTTACCCTTTTGGGTTTAGGAACTTGCACTTTTACCAAATATCCCCACACTTTAAAATAATTCAAGTTGGAGTCCCTTCCTTTTCATTTTTCATTTGGAATGAATTGCGTTTTGCTATGGGGTACTCGATTTAGTATCCGATTATCCGTAAGAATAGTTCCCCCCTCCACATGTTCTGTGGCAACCATAACATATCAACAAAGCGTTCATTATCTAATGATTGATTCTTTCTTTCCACAATCCCATTTGATTAGGGATAAAGGATCGTGAAAGCTAAAATTTTATTATTCTCAACGAACATTACATTATGTTTGAAAAATCCCTAAGTGACGTAACCTTTTCCTACAAATATTTTGTTCTTACTTATTACATATTTATCAGATACAAAAATATACTTAAACTCATTCATACAAGAAGTGCATTAGAGACTAAGTTCTTCCTAATTTTAGGAACATGAAGGACGTTGTTTAGAGTCACCACCTTCACAAAAGTGATTTTTAGAAATATCTTCCCACATCCTTCAATTTTGGTCGTTGCAAAATTTCCCATAGAAAGTGTCTCTTCGGGTCCAATGGGAGCATATGTAGCAAACCCTTCTTTAACAACACAAACATGGCGAGTGGCTCCAAAATTAATCCACAATTCCTTTGGATTTTCCACCAGGTTGCATTCAAAAAGCATAGCACACATGTCATCAATATTCTCGTGCTTTTCAACCATGTTTGCTTGACAATTCTTTTTGTCTTTCTCTGGAGCACGACAGTCTGCAGATTTGTGTCTAGCTTTCCTATAGTTGTAGCAATTTTATTTGAACCAATTCTTGCTTGGCTTACCTTTTGGTCCAGAAGGCTTCTTTCTCTTTCTATTATTTTGTGGAACATCCTCAACAATATTTGCTCCCATTATTGTTGAGTTTCCATGACCCTTATTTTAAGCAGATTTGTTGTCCTCTTCAATCCTCAACCGAACAAAGAGATCTTCGGGCATATCTCCATGCGTTTGTGTTTTAAATAATTTTGAAGTCTTTCTACAAAGGAGGAAACTTCTCAATCGTCATTGTAACTTAGAATGCTTCATTGATGACAAGACCTTCAATGATATTTATACTAGTAATAATAATAAAATTAATAATTTCAACAAAAGTATTAATTTGATGTATAACTTTAGCAGGGAGATCATGAATAATAACTTGTAGCTTTTGAACTTGGATAAATACAGGCTTGCTGTCTACCATTTTATAGTCCAAAAATTTGGCTGCAACAAACATTTTCAATCTGGCATCCTCGATTTTATATTCTTTTCTAACACATACCATAGTTCTTTCTAAATTTCCATATTACTATCGACACTGTAAAGATTATCCTCTAGTCAACTAAGAATGTAATACTTGCACAAAAAATCATAATGCTTCTATGCCTCAATCATGAGGAAGCGTTCATTCCCTGGAGTTTTGTCAGGAAGAACAGGAACATCCTTCTTATGAACTTCTATAGACTTAAAGTCGTCACGTAGAAAAATATCTTCTGCTGCCACCGCTTGAAATTAATCTCGGATAATTTTTTGTGTTTATCTGTCGGAGTCGATGCCAATGTCAGTGTTTGTTTGGCTTGTCGATGCATTGGCAGTCACCATAGAAATAGACTGGTTTTCGTTCTCATTTGTTATTTCTGTAAAAGAATGATACTAATAAATGTTTAATAGACGGTGAAGTTCTTAAATCTTCAAACCAAATAAACTAGAGTAGAAAATCACGTAGATTTTAATCTCCAACAAACTAGAAATTCACTAGGATTTTAATTCACAAATAACAAATAATAAAACGAAATAGAATATACGTTAAAATATAAAAACCGAAGTGGAAAATCATGAAGACTTTAATCTCCAAACTGGGAGTAAAAAATCACACAAGTTTTAGTCTCCATAACAGTGTATACGACACAAATACAGAATATAAATTAAATTCCTTTACATTGTTAGTAATCTGTATTTGCAAAGTAATTTTGGAAATACAATAACATAAAACATCAATGTAGAAGAAGCATATATTCATTTGAGCCCACAAAATTTACAGTATTTCCTTAAGGAACTTAATACCCTCCTAGTACCCCGATGTTATTAATTATTTCCTCCCAGGAGAGAATGGATTATACATTGGTGTAGTGGTACTTCAAATGCCAGTGCTTCAGTGATCACAAATGATCGGTCACAAATCACACTTACTTTTGCTTTCTTTCAATTATAACAATACAGAAAGAAGAAGAATTCTGAACTTTTGTAAGAACCGAACCATTGCCGTGAATCTATAAATACAATTTCCCTATTTGAAACAAAACTTTACTTTCATCTTCACTAGGTTTTCCAAGTCTCTTCCTCTCTCCACCTCTTCTCTTTCACTGCCCCTTGATTCAATCTTTTATCAAAAAACATCATTTTTCATCTTTTTTTGCTTCCCTTTACCTGTAACAATGGCGGAAACTTCCAAGACCGTCCCGCATAAGGAGAAAGATTCTTCCTCTTCTTCCCGGCCGGCTGGGGACAAAAGGCTGGTGGAACCGCTCCTTCACAAAATTGTTCCCGGCCCTTGTGTCCTAAAAACTGACTTCAAATTCAAGAATCCTATATCAGTCCCCGGCCGATGCAAACATGTATCGAGATATATCTACTCCATCACTACGAAACAGCTCGACATCATAAGAAAGACTACAACTGGGGGACCGAGGTCGTGGTATAGATCTCCGCCCCCGAAGAAAGTATCACCACTCACGTGGAGGGGTTTCTAAGTGTTCACACTTACCCCTTCACATTGGGTCCTTTTGACCTAGTTATCGTCGATTTTTGCAAGATGTACCAGGTTACCCTCGGCCAGTTGCATCCCTCATTCTGGTGCATAGTAAATATGCACTACTTCTTCTCCAGTAAGTCCAAGGTGTTGGAATTCACTCTCACCCACCTCATACAACTGTATCAACCTCAAATTTATCGAGGATTAATCAAACTTGAATGCTGATCAACGAAGTCATTTTTTGCAAGTATCGATGAGGACAAGGACCAAGGTTGGACGAGCCGATTTGTACGGGTAAGGACCTGCGACGTCATCCCCAAGGAGAAACTAGCATTCCCCAAGAAGTAGATCCCCGATCATAAGTATTAGCCATTAATCTTTGTAATTTATTTTTTGCTTTATGTAACACTTTCATCTATTATGTAGCGGTTGCCTTGATGATTCACGCGGTCATAGACCTTGAAGACTGGGTTCGAAATTTGGCTGCAACTTCCTTCCATACCGAGTGTTGCTGGCGTGACTTGGCAAAGGGTAGATGGGAGGCTAAAAATCATGGTTAGTTTATCCTATATGCTTCATTTTCTAAAACATTTCCTTTCACACATATTTGACTCTCTTTTACGCAGGCCTCAGGGATGTTGCTGAATTGAGGTCGGACCCACCTGGGGAAGAGGTGGTCCCAAATCGGCCAAGGACAATAAGAGGAGAAGGGCCTCACCTTTTGATACCCCAAAAACTAAGAAAAGTAGGTCTCGTAAGCTGAAGGATAACTCTGCTGCTCTGTCTGTCGGCGTAGCCCAAAAGCTAAAAGATGAAGAGAGGGAGCAGGAGGATGACGGTTGTAAGTTGGTGCCTCGAAAGAGGGGGAGCGTCCAAGCTCCAGAAAATAGTTGGGCCAGTGATGGTCGAGGAGACTCATCCTCGGATTGAGAAGATCTCTAAAGGTACTCTAAGCAAAGTCCATGAGCTATCGGGGGCCGAAGATATTTCCTTCCATGGTGAAAAAATGGCAAGTGTGCTTGAAGGCTCTGGTAGTAGGGCTCTTCAAAAGGGGGAGAGTGACCTAAGTGAATTTCTTGGGGCAATCACTAATGATGATTCGCCGCCTAGCCCTAAATTTGCAGAAGGGCAATTTCGGGAGGCTCGATCCATGGAAACCATCAATGTGATAACGGCCCACAACGGGGAAGAAGTATTCTGCGGCTGCCTTACGGGGATCGATGATGTTTCCGAACTAGATGCGATAATCGTCTTTGATGAGGCCCATCGTATCCTGAACTAGGTAAATTTCATTCCCCGTTATTATGTTTGCTTTTATTTCCTTGCTGATTTTTTTCCTTTCTCCATAGGCTATGGTGCTTAATCGGGAAGCATTCTCCAAGACCCAGGCAGGGCTGAACCAGTGCGAGTCCAATCTCAAAAATCTCACTGAGGAGAGAGATGCCCTTAAATTCCTCTATGTGAAGAAAGAAGAAGAGATCAGGGACCTCCAAGCAGATTTGGCCCAGGCTTGTAAGGAAGAGGCCGAGCTAGATGCATAGGTAACTATCCTTTTGAAAGAATACGATCTCGACTTAACTATAGAGGCTAACACTTCAGTATCTCAGTTGCAGCAAAAGCTGGAAAGCATCGAGCTGCTAAGAGGGGAAGTCTATCAGGTCAAAGCCGACTGCGATTCGTGGAAAGAGAATATGGACTGCCTTGCTATGGAGATAGAAGCTGCCTTGGAAAAATTATCATTAGTTGAGGTCCAACTTCGGGGTGTCAAAGAGAAAATTGCAGCCTAGGCCAAAAGGATTGAGGAGCTCGAAGCCGAGCTTGCTGAGGCTAAGGTGGAGGTCGGGAAGGCGAAGATCGCGACTGATACGATCATAGCCGTGTATTTGGCCTATGACGAGGCTTCTCAGGCACAACTAAGAGAGGCTTCGAATTAAGAGCAACAGAGCAACGACTTGGCAATGTGCCAATCCCGGAGGGAGAACCTAAAGGAAATCCATGTTCAATGTTTTGACCTCTCTAAGGAGATAGCTCAAGCTATGGCATTTGAAGATGATGCCAGGTTGCTTGTCTCCTCCGATGATGATTATGATAAAGGCAGCCAAGGTGGTTCTGATAACAACGAGGTGCCCTTAGGGGAAGCTGCCCTCGAGGGAGAAACTAGCCCTGGGCATAGTTAGGATTTTATTTTTCTTTTCCTTTTTTGTAAGACCTCTGCCAGTCTCTTGTACATATCCTTCTTTATCAATATATAAAATAAAGTTTCTCTTGAATGCCTTCTCAATCTTTGTAAACATGTTTTTTGCCTTGTAAAATTTTTAACACAATATTATGCTTTGCACACTGCATTCGAGACTTTGGTTTTGGGTGGCTTCCTCGAAGTTACCATAGTTGAGTTCGAATAAGGATCGAACTTGAGGCATAAGACCTTTAGGGTTTATGTCGGATAATGTGAGTCCCCGATCCTTTGTCAAGTTGTTCTTTATTTGGGCTTAGGATAGTCGAACCCTTGGGTTCAGATGGAGTGAGAACAAGATCTCAAAATCTGTGTGTATCGTCCCTTAGGCTTTTTAGATCGGGCCGTTATGGCCTCTAAAAGATGGCTATTATTCCACTTTTTGGCTTAAAATATTTAGTAAAATTTTCTTTATTCCTTCGTGTGTTTTTCACCCATTGGGTGTTTTGAGGGTTCAATGCCAATTAAAACCCCTCTACTTTTTGTGCCTTAGCACGTTTGTGTTAAGATAGTTTGATACCTTAAGGATTTTCGAGGGCTAATTTCATCGAAGCCATTTTGATAACTTGCCGAGGGTACCCTTTTTTAACAGATTTTTCAAAGAATTTGAAGGCCTATTTTTTTATTGTAGGATTCGGACGTCTTCGAGTTCTATGAAATTGGCCGTAGCCTTTGGGTATGCCCCTTGAGCTTATTTCCCAATAACACTTCGAACTTGTTTGAAGTGTTAGTCCCCGAGAATGATGGCCTTGGGCTATAGATCGAGGGGTGCCTCTTAGAGGTCTTATGAATTCAAGTTTAGATAACTCGAATATGTCGATCGTTGATAACAGTCCCCGAATGTTAGAGGTATACTAGCACTTGGACCTTGAGCCATTTTTCATTAAATCATAAGTACAGAGCTCGTATAGTAGAAAGTTTTCGTTGAGACACAAAATGTTTGATATGGAAATAATGCTTCTTGAAATAATTTATACAATTGTACATATTTTTCCATCGGGGCTTGACTAATCTATATGTACATGGTTCATTCGACTGTTTGGCCTATTAAAAAGTTTCCCTATCGAGACCCTTTGGCATGAAGTATTTTCCTCGAAAATATAACCTCCGAGGAGATTCCCCCCAGCATTCGAGGTTGATTGAAAAAAAGCCTTGGATTCCTCAGGTAGCACACAATTGTTGCCTCGTTAAAAACCTCGTAGGAAAAAACCCATTTGGGATAAAAACTGATCTAAGGGAAAATGAGTGCAACGTGTTTTTTAAACCCTAAGGTGCTCATGTTAAAGAGTTTCTCGACGTCTTCGATCGAACACAGGCAATAAGTTAGTATCAAATACAAACGGAAAGGGTAAAAGTCATACCTTAGCAATAATATTGTTTGAGGAGTAATACATCCAATTATTGGGCAATTGTTCGCCCTCCATTGAGCCAAGTTTGTAAGATTTCTTTTGATGATACCGAAGACCCGATATGGTCCTTCCCAATTCGGGCCTAGTTTCCCTTCATTTGGGTCTCGAGTGTTGAGGCTAACTTTCCTTAGAACTAAGTCGCCGATTTTGAAGTTGTGAAGGTTGGTTCTTCTATTATAATATCTCTTAATTTTTTTCTTTTGTGCAGCCATTCAAATGAGCGCAACTTCTCATTTTTCATACAATAGCTTGAGGATAGTATTCATAGCCTCGTGATTTGATTCTTCCACGTATGTCAAAATCTTGCGCCAGGTTCCTCGACTTCGATCGAAATCAAGGCCTCGGAGCCGTATACTAAGGAGAATGAGATTTCCCCCATACTGGACTTTGATATTGTTCGATAAGCCCAAAGAACGACGGGTAACATTTCTCTCCACTTCCCCTTAACATCGTTCAACCTTTTCTTTAAGTTTTGAGTGATAGTCTTGTTCATCGATTCGGCTTGTTCATTACCACTAGGATGATACGGTGTTTATAATATCCCTTTTATTTTGTGCACCTCGAGGAATTTCTTTACCTTGCTATCGATAAATTGTTTTCCATTGTCACACACTATTTCGGCGGGTATCCAAAATCGACATACAATGTGATCCCAGATGAAGTCTATAACCTCTTTATCTCTTACTTTCTCGAATGCTTGAGCTTTAACCCATTTAGAGGAATAGTCAGTCATAAATAAAATGAAATTAGCTTTACTTGGGGCCGTTGGCAGAGGGTCGACGATATCCATCCTCCATTTCATGAATGGCCACAGGGATAAGACAGAATGAAGTTGCTCTCTGGGCTGATGGATCATCGGTGCAATCCTTTGACATTTATCACATTTTTGAACAAACTCCTTAGTGTCTTTTTACATGCTATCCTAGTAATATCCTGCTCTAAGATTTTTTGAATCAACGATTCGGCGCCGGAGTGGTTCCCACAAGTGCCTTCATGGATCTATCATAAAACATAATCGGTGTCTCCTGGTCCTAAAAATATTGCCAATGGTCCATCGAATGTCCTGCTGTAGAATATTCCATTTTCATCCAATATGAATCAAGAAGCTTTGGCTCATAGGGCCCTCGACTCTTTAGGCTCCGATGGGAGCTTTCCGTTCTTCATGTATTCAATATATTTATTCCTCCAACCCAGGTCAAGCTTTTAGAGTTTATCTCAGCATGACCTTATTCGATCATAGATCTCGAGAGTTGAATGACAATCCCTGAGCTGATCTCATTTTCCTCGATAGATGACCCCAGATTTGTGAGTGCATCGGCCTCACTATTTTGTTCTCAAGGTACATGCTGTGAAGTTCATTCTTTGATACAGTGCAAAGTTAACTACTGCTTGTCTAAATACTCTGCATTCTATCCTCTCGAACTTTGAAGGTTTTGTTTACTTGGTTCACCACCAGTAAAGAGTCACACATGGCTTCAATGACTTCTGCCCCAAGCTTTTATCTAGCTTGAGACCTGCAATCATGGCCTCATACTAGGCCTTATTTATAGTCAAGCTAGAAGTTTAGATAGACTGCCTAATAGTGCTACCCGTGGGCGGCTTCAAAATGATGCCTAACCTGGACCCCTACACATTCGAAGCACAGTCTGTAAAAAGGGTCCAAACCCCCCGATGATGTGCCTGATTTTAACAAAGTTCTTTTTCAAATTCGGGTATGAGGGTTGGCGTGAAATTGGCCATGCAGTCTACCAAAATTTGGGACTTGATGGTCATTCAAGGATGATACTCGATATCGTACCCACTAAGTTTGATGGCTTATTTATCTAATCGGCTCGATAGTTCGGGTTTGTGTAGAATAGTACGAAGTGGGTAAGTGGTTAACATGCATATGGGGTGACATTGAAAGTATGGTTTTAACTTTCAAGCGCTTGCAAGTGCAAGTGTTAATTTCTCTAAGTGTGGATACCTAGTTTCTGCTTCTTCCAGAGTTCAACTTACAAAATAAACAGGAAATTGTGTACATTGATTTTCTCAAACCAGGACACCACTTACTGTGATTTTTGATACTACAAGTATAAGAAACATTTGAAGCAGTGGCGATCTCGACATGTATCGCTTTAGTTCGTCTAATGCCTTTTGGAATTCTGGGGTCCAGGTGAAATCATTTTTCTCTTTGAGTAGAAAGAAAAACATGTGGCTTCAATCCACAACCTCGAGATGAATCGCCCTAAAGCAGCTATCCGTCCAGTTCGCCTCTACACGGATTTTACACTTTCCACGATGGTGATATCTTCAATGGCCTTGATTTTATTAGGGTTGATCTGGATCCCCCGATTACACAATGAAACCTTGGAATCTACCCGAACTGACCCCGAAAGCACATTTCTCAGGGTTGAGCTTCATGTTATATTTCCTTAAAATCTCAAATATTTCCTGTAAATAAGACAAATGGTCCTCTACGAGTAGGGACATAACTAGCATTTCATCGATATAACTTCAATTGACTTATCTATTTGTTCTTCAAACTTTTTATTCACTAGGCGGTGATAAGAAGCTCCAACATTTATTTTTAGATCGAAGGGCATTGCATTATATCAATATGTTCCATACTTGGTGATAAAGAAAGTATTTTCCTGGTCTTCCAGATTCATTTGAATTTGATTATACATGGAATAGGCATCGAGAAAGGTAAGGATCTCGTAGCCAGTCGTGACATCAATCATGCGATCGATGTTAGGAAGTGGAAAAGAATTCTTGGGGCATCCCTTGTTTAAATCTTCGATGGGGTCGATGTTAGGAAGTGGAAAAGAATTCTTGGGGCATTCCTTCTATTCAGTTTTCCTGTTGGCATCCCTTTCTCCGAAATTATTCTCAGCTCGCCTCCATTGAATAGACATGCTACCTCCTCCCTTAGTTGCCTGCAATCCTCGGTCTTGTGAGCAAGTGTGCCATGATACTTGCACATCCAATTTGGGTTTCTTTCGGAAGGATATGTCTTTGTGGGTCTGGGCCACCTAGTATCATTTATCCTTCCTATTGCCCATACAATGCTCGATGCGTCGATGCTAAAGTTAGACTCTGATAATCGAGGTGCCTCTACAGGATCGGCATGCTTAGCAAAACCATATTTACTCATAAATCCCCAAAAATTCTGTCTTCGACCACTTCTTCGATCTTTTCGGGTAGAATTTCATCCTGAACCATTATTCCTTCTGCGGTATATGCCTGATATTGTTCTCTGTTTGACCTTGGCTCTCTGTCGATGTCGCTCGGGTTTTAACTACCGACCTGTTTGGATGTACTGAACCGGAAGGGGTTACTAATTAGTCTTCCTCGACCCTGATCTTCGGTTGATATCGATTATGCACATCTGCCCAAGTTACAGCTGGATACTTGACCAAATTTGGTTTCTACTATCGTGATGTGATCGAACTCTGCTTGTTCACTCCTTGGGAGAAATCTTGAAGGGCCCAATCATCTGTGACCAGTGGCAACTCCATGCATTCCATTTGATATCGGGATATGAGCTCCCTCAGCATTTTGTTATCCCTTTGTCTTATCTTAAAAATGTCCAGTTTTCTTGTTGCGACCTTTATGGCCCCAACGTGTGTCTTCACGAAAGAATCTGCTAACATGGAAAATGAGTTAATGGAATTTGGTAGCAGGTTATAATACCAAATCATTGCTCCTTTTGAAAAAGTTTCCTAATTTTTTTCAACAAAACGGACTTGATCTCATCATCTTCTAAGTTATTTCCCTTTATTCCGCACGTGTACGAAGTGATGTGTTCATTAGGATCAGTGGTCTTATTTTATTTAGGTATATTTGGCATACGAAACTTCTTAGGAATGGGTTTCAGAGCTGCACTGTGAGGAAAAGGCTTCTGCACCAACTTTTTCGAATCCAAACCCTTTAGGATCGGGGGTGCCCCCGGTATCTTATTGACTCGAGAGTTGTATATTTCTACTTTTTTATCATTATCTTCAATATTCTTCTATTCCGACTCAGTTCTTTTGGTGAGCTCCTCGAGTATTTTCATTATTGCAGGATCAGTCCTTGATATGTTACCATTCGACCTTTCTGGCACTGGCTAGGTACGACAAGTGATTCTGGCTCGACCACACTTAGAGTCCTATGTTGATTTTGCAGTTGAGCAATATCGGCTTGTTTAGCCTGTAGCATCTCGAATATTATCTGGAGGCTAACTCCCCCATCTTCTCTGCCATGTGAAACTTGGCCATCAGATCGGCCTTCCTTGCGTATACTCCCTTTGGGGTCCGTGCCTAGGTCCGCATTGAGAGCAACGTGTGAACTGATATTGATTGGATTAGCGGCCAGTGCTCCCCCGAGATTAGCCGGTGGCACCCCAGCTCCAGGAGCAATTACATCGTCGTGTTCCCCGTGAAATCCGAGACCATCATCACCATGCACGAGTGCATTTTAAGAGTTTGACATGCTTTAACCTGAGAGCAAAAATACTTGACAAGAACAAGAGTGAAAATAATATGTGTTATCAGAATCAGCACAGAAATAATCAATATTATCCTTAGCCCTACGGTGGGCGCCAAGTTGATTAACCTAAAATTTGAGTAATAATTAAACTTGTATTCTGGTTTTAAGGATATGTGATTTAATTTAATGCCAATTGATAAACGAGGAATTAAATAGATAAACTAGAGAACAAAGTAAATCAAACTAGTATGTAAGTCAAATATCGACCTCGACCTGTGATAGTCTCGAGGTGTGATAATAGGAATAACAAATTATATAGCAACTCCGATGAACAATAAGTGAAATAGCA
>MU687508.1:34357-45666 GCA_026770625.1 Nicotiana glauca | reverse complement strand
TATATCTATATATATATATATATATATATATATAATATATATATATTAAATTTACTCCAAGGTCTAGACCTGGTAACTCCGAGGAAGTTGAGCTTACCAACCAAGCTTATGTTTGACTTTGTCTATTGGAAAGGTCTATCCAGTTGTCTATTAGGACCTGCGAAAAATATCTATTAGATGTTATTTTGTGATTGGATCGCGCAAGCAAGTTCGTATGATTATTTTAGACTTGTGTGGATATTTGGTTTGGAGCTCCGAGGGCTCGAAGGAGTCCCGGACATGTATCAAAATGGTTTTGAACTTAAAATGAATTGTTCAGGTGCTGGTGCTCAGTTATCGCAATTGCGAGCACCAACCTCACAATTGCGAATGTGACAGTAGACGGGAAGATGTGAAAAATGCGACTTCCCCTTCGCATGTGCAAAGACATCAGGATTTTGGTTATGTTCGCAATTTCAAACAATTTTTCCCTTTTGCGATTAGGTCCCGATTCAAAATTGTGAAGCCTTCATGGAAATTAAGATACTGAGGCTGTAAGGGTTTGCAAATACGAGCCCTGGTCCACAATTGCAAGCCCTGTGTACAAATACGACATCTGCATCTGGTAAAAGGGCCGGGAGATGGGATATTTAAAAATATTCTCTCATTTTTAACCCCTAGACTCAGTTGGAGGCAATTTGGAGAGGGGATTTTCACCTACAAACATTGGGTACGTGATTCTATTCCATTACTAATCATATTCTATCAATATATCTTAGATTTTAACATCAAAATCATGTGAATCAAAGTGAAAATTTGTGAAACTTTATCAAGTTTTTGGAAAATTAGAAATTGAGTTTTGAGGGTTGATTTGTACTCAGCTTTTGAAGCTAATCACATATATGAACTTGTGAGGTCATAAGTAGTCTTAATCTACAATCTGATCATGGTTTTGACCGGGCAAGCCCCGAGTTGACTTTTTGTAAAAAGTGTAAAGATCATAGCTTCTTCTATTATAATTGATTTCCCTAGCATTGTTTGATGATATTAAGTCAATTTTGGTTAGATTTGAGCCATGTGGAGGCAAATTTTAAGGGAAAAGCTATTTCCGAGTGTTGAATTGTCCTAGTTGAGGTAACTATCTTGCCTTACTTTGTACGGAGGAACTGACCCTTAGGATTGGTATTGATTGATTCATTTTTGCTATGTCAAAGCCGTGTATGCAAGGTAACGAGTGGTTACACTGGCTGTACGTGTTTGACTTGTTTAGGCTACTTAGACTATTTCCATTGTCACACCCTAAACCTGAAGAGGCGTAGCCGGCACCCGGTACCATATTCGGCCCGAACGTACCACTCTGTAACTGTGAATTTTGGAGGGCTAACCCTTAACTTAGGTCGATGAGGCCATATTCTGAATCGTCTGAAAATAACGTCTCTCTCTCTCTCTCTATATATATATATATATATAACTGTGTAGGCAGACGAAGTCGCCATGAACATTTATTGATATACAAAATATACAGGACTCGACTACAAGCCTCTAGAGATAACTGAACTATACCATGGTAGGGATAGGGCCTCGACCTAACTATCAAACCTCTGTATATAAAATTGACTCCAAGATCTACACCTGGTAATTTCAAGGAATTGGAGCTTACCAACCAAGCTGATATTTCATTTTGTCTATTGGGAAGATCTGTCCAACTGTTAATCAGGACTTGCAGGCATGAAATGCTATGTCCCCAGTAAAAGGGACGTTAGTACGAAATAATATACCAAGCATGTAAGGCAATAACATAACTGAAAGTTGAAACTGAACTTATAAGATAATAACTGAAAGTAACTGAGAGTCAAACATAATCCGAATATAGGCTTACCTGTTGATACTAACTTAACTCTTATAGTAAGTAAAATAGTTGCCCGGTCTTATAACGCTCGGTATGTGTAACTTCTCTGCCATACTAGGCTCGCTCATAGGCGCTCGTCTATACTAGGCTCTATATCTCAGCCATTTTGGGCTCGCTCATAGGCGCTCGGCCACAGTAGGCTCGGTATATAACTTACCATCTGATCTGAGGCTACCCGATAGGGGTCTGCCCACCGATTATAGCTCGATGGTGGTGAAAATAATATAATACTCTCTGTGTGTGTGTGTATATATATATATATATATATATATATATATATATATATATATATATATATATATATATATATATATATATATATATATCATCTGTTCTATTGATTGGAAGAACAGAATACTCAATTGAATATAAAGTCCCAATAAGGGAGAGCACGGTAACTTATGATACTAGAATAATGTATTTAAATTCAGGAGTATGAAATTCTCTTTATGCCTTGTTATCAAACACATGTAGTTACGAGATCATGCCGAAATAAAGGAAGGACTTAGCCTTAGTATACCTTATCACAATCTGTCCGATAACCCCGTTAAACTCGTCTCGTTGCACCTTAATCTACAACAAAGATAACAACACTATCATCAATTTAAGGAAGGTACAATTACCACACAATGAACGATAAGCTTATTTTATAATAAAACGGGCAACATCTCCCCTATAATATTTACTTCCTACCAATTTGACATAACACAAACAACTACAAGAACACAACAATAACAACATGTATACATCATTTTGCAACCTTATATCCATTACAAAATATCACAAAATAGCCCACGCACCCCAATTAGTTCTTACACAAAACGACAACCCTAGTAATGTCAAACAACCCAAAAATGTAACGACAAACGACCAGACTACCACCTTGCCATTAGGTGGTGATTCTACACACCCTTTCTCCTCCCAAACTCCATAAAAACAGTAGCAACAGAGACAACCCAACAGCAACACAAAACAGTCCCACAAGTTCAGTAACTCAAAACTGATCTTTCAGTTTATTAAAACACGTTTCGACTTGTCTTTTTTTTTCAAATTGAGCAACACAAATAACAATACATAATTAAGACTCTTATCCTATAAACCAGCCATGAATTCAACTTAAAAATAAGTTCACAACCAGCCAAGAGTGACACAACAAAAAATTGCATATCAGCCTTTCGAAGCTCGCTAGGTCTAGTCTTTACGATCGAGTTATAACTCGTACAAGCATAGATAATGGAAGGAGAAGCATAACTTTACCTTGGACTGAGTAAAACCCATCAAACCTAGTCCTTAAAAAAAATTAGTTCCCCAACGTAGCTACAAGAAGGTGAAAGAGAAACTAGCAAGTTGTCTGGATTTTTCGGCACTAGAATCACATTGTAACACCCGAAATAACCTAGGGTTTATATGTGATTTTTGGGGAGGATTTGCTGGGGTTCAATTTGGTTTTAATGGTCTGAAAGATGAGCGAAATAAATGAGTTAATTATCCCTTAAAATCCCTCTCTTGTCCGACTTAATTGAGGTCTCTCCTTTTGGCAAGTAGGTGATGCACCTACTTGTCACCTACCAGTTTGCACAGTCTTGCAAAAATGCGAGTATCTTTCTACTACAATATTTTTTGAATGAACGTTTTAAACCTATGAAAAGTAGACTCTTAGATCTTCAATTTAGTAGGTATATCATCTAATAATTCTAAGTACATTGAGAGAAATACTCATCTACATTTGACCTAATATTTAGTACATTTATGAATGTAACTTGTGATGATCTTTGCAAACTTTTGTTCCACAACTCGCTTAACTTCAAAATATAACACACGACTATCATATGACTAAGATAACTTATAACATAATCACCTTATCATGTTAAGAACCCTAGTCTCGCCCAAAAAGTACATGTTAAACATTCCCAATTTGTCGACTTTTGACGAAACTTATTTTCTTCAATTCGTTTAGCTTCTAAGCCTCCAAACCCTCTTGGTACCTGGTATTCATGATCTTAAGTATTTGTAACGTCCAAATTAATACGATTAACTTACTTTATATACTTTAAAAGACGATTTTATTTTCGAGTTTATGTCACTTGACTTACGACGTACTCTCACGTACGAAAATATGGGGTGTAATATCCATGCTTTAATTGAAATGACATATCATGTTCTAAATTCTCATAGTCAGTCTATTCTCATTTGTGTTAGTCCATCCTTAGATGCCTTAGTTGACTTGTTTAACACTTGTTCTACATCCTACTTGATAAATTTCTCTCATGTCTTAGTTGAACTTGTTGCCTTTATTAGATACATGTTATCTCTTTCATTGTTGAGTATCATATCTTGAAGTCATTGTACGTGTTATCTTTTTGATTGTTAAGTTTTATTATTGAATTCATTGTCACTAGTTATCTCTCTCATTGCTATTATTCTCATTTGAAGTCATGTTATTTTTCATTGTGATTTATTTGTATTTTGTTCGTAGTTACACGTTATCTTTCTTATTATTGGGTTATTGGTGTTGAAGTTGTGGAAGCCGTATCATTTTTAAGCGAAGTTGATACCTGTTAAGATATTTTTCTTGTCGAGAGTTTTACATTTATTGTTATTGTTCATATTCCTGTACACGTTGTGGCGGAGCCGTGGATTATTGTTATGAAAATATTGATATTGTTGATTGTTGGCAAATTGTGCTATATGGGCACTTGTGGTGCGAGTTGTTATTGTGATGTGTTATTGACGCACATGCGATTGTATAAGGCTTGGAGTTAATATGCATGCGGTGAGACTTATGTGTGTGTTGCTTGTAGGGAAACTACGTAAAGCCACGTGGCGTCATAAGGTGGACTAAAGTGCGTGTACCTATTTCGGAAAAACTGTTTTCAAAACCTATTTCAAATGTAATGCTCACGTGACGGTATAAGAAAATATTGTGATTGAGATTTTGAATTATGAATACTAGGCGGTACCTCGGTTGTGATTCTTGATACATATACACGAGGCGGTACCTCGGTGGTGATTCATATTGTACATGAGGCGGTACCTCGTGTGATTCTTGTAGTTTTATTCTACCTTCTTTTCGTCAGTTGATTGTCTGTATATGATCATTGTGGTTCTCTTTAATTGATTTCTTTTTTGTTATTTACGTGCTTACAATTTCGGTATAGTTCATTCTATTAATTGTTTCGTACCAATACGTATCCGCTTTCCATTATTTATACTTGCAACATTTTTATACTATTTATTTATATCCTAGTAGGTATCTTCACCTGGCCTCGTCACTACTCTACTGATGTTAGGCTTGATAGTTACTGGGTACCATTATGATGTGCTCATATTGCGCTTCTGCATACTTTTGTGCAGATCCAAGTATGTTTGCTCGTGTCGATTGTTAAACGGAGTCCCCTTCTGTTATTCTTATTGAATGGAATTATGTTTCGATACTCTAAATCAAACGAACACCTCACTTGTATCATTTAATATTGTCACAAATTAAAAGAATTGAAATGTATGAGAACAAATTGGGTTTGCTTCATACTTTAATGGTTCACTCGATGCAAGATGGTAGCACTAGGTGCTAGAAACGTAGCAATCCAGCAATCCTTTTTGCGGTGTGACAATAACCTCCAATACGATAAATAGAACAAACCCATATTGAGACGGTGGTCTTAATGTACAACTTTGGTGTGATATCTTTGAACAATGGATTCACGTTGAGCATTGAGCCACCATATGAACTTGGACCATGGTATTATAGGATGGATTATCAAATTCTCCTTTAGCTGGACAGGTTTAACAAAAAAAGGCAAGCGGGAAGGGTTGCCTCGTAAAAACCAAGAACCAACTTCAGAAAACTATAATCTAACGATAAAATTACAAGTAATCAAAATTCCAAGATAGTGAGCTAAATAAGTACTAACTAATTTTCACACACTCACTTTCCTTTGCCCTATCTTGTGTGTATTAATTTGCTGACTGTTTCTACTGTCCCTACCATCTACATTATGGTCAACATCCACGAGAATAACACCATCAGTATCATCATCAATGTCATCCTCACCCTCCAAATCGTCTTCCTCATAGTCATCAAAATCATCCATGTCCTCTTCATTTTCATCATCCGTACCAGCACGCAAGGTATGGAACTCAGGAGGAGGAGGACAATCCTCCGTTTCTGCCTTGTCCTGCTTCATCACTAGATGTCGTATGACTCTCTCATCTTTGTCAAGCATGCTCTTGAAGTCGTTAATCCATTTCGCTTCCAACTCAAAATTCATCAAAATGTAATGAGCTCGTGATGCTTTCTCAATCTTGTATGCCAGTCTACGCATACCCCAGTCACTGAATCTCCACAACTTCCCTTTCTTCTCTTTCAAAAATTCTGCATGTTTATAAAAACGTCAGAAGTTTCAAGTTATTTTAGTCACCATGTAGAAAACAGAAACGTAAATCACAGGGAAAACGTGATGATGTTTAGGAAACTAAAAGCTATCAATTTTTTAGAGAATAGAGGATCAAGAGAGCAGAACTGTGGTTGTTGCATCATGTGGTAGATTGGAACCACGTCTGAAATACTAGGTTTTGACATGATTTCCACCATTCTCATCTCTTTCCAAAAGGGAATGAAGTGTTATATATTTTTAACAAAAGAACTTGGTAAACACACTATCACATTTGACACCACACAGCAGAATCCGAACTTTTGTAGAACAAAAAGATGGTTGATATATGAAAAAGGGACGGCTAACCTTGAACTTTCTTGTTCACACTCTCGACCTCGTCTGCACGATCCTCATGAATCAGATATACCACTTCATAGTGTCTCACTGCACACAGGGAAGTCAATAGATCATTTCAACTATAAATTGATAGGAAAAGAATGGAGACATAACAATAGATTTCTAGCTAATTTTGCTGCACTCTTTCAATTCCATTAAGTGAGTTAATCAACATGCACAAGCAATATTAGCAAGAATTCATTGGCAAGCTACTTTATACTGATACAATCTTATATTTTAGCTTCCAACGACCAAGAATCTGGTGTCAACTTGTCAATTAAAAAGAGGGTGGTCTATAATCTTACAGCTGCGTCTTCGAGAAAAGTAGGTGACAGACCCCCAAAGCTCATAGATAGTTGGAAGAAACAAAACATTAAAGCATTGGCCATTGGTGGAAAACAGACCTTGATCTGATACCACAAAACGAGGGACTAGGCGCAAGCATGGTGGTGGAGGATATGACGTGGTATTTCGCGAGCAAATGTCACGAGACAATCTAAAGCATCTCCTTCTACTTGCACTAACAAGCAACACAGATATTATTGTGCAGATGACATGTTGCACAGAATCCAAAATGCTAATTCACAACACACCTTTTGTCCTATATTCTATCAATCAATCAAATAAGTCTCAAATTCAGAAGTAATTGGAAGTAGTGGTATGAATCATCTATATATATTTGGACAGTTTCATAAAGATACTGGTCACTAAAAGTAGAAGGTTGTCCAAATTCACACTTAACAACTAAGCATTAATCACAAGTATTTGGTATCCCTTATATGGATCCTTTGCTTCCACCATCCTTCCTAGAAGAAGAAATGCAGAAAGAAAAGACGACAACATATCCAGCTACTATCTATAAGTTTAGGCATATGAAGCTCATACTTACTCTGTTCCGCATTCAGATCACTCTCCAGCTGCAGATTTAGAGCCTCAAAGAGTTCCTCTGCAAATTTGACCCTAAGTTTAGTAATGAAATGTATTCACATAATAAGATATCAATGAGAAACATGTCACTGACTTACTCTCTTCAGCATCTGCAAACTCAGGTAGAAGTCTACCGTCTTCTTGGACCTTCCTCTGCAAAATTTTAAAAGTGAAAGGGTTCAAAATCAAATCAAACCTCATATACATAAGCAAAAGAAAATTGGACTTATTGTTTTCACTGGTGTACCCATTAAGATTATCATTATTGTTTTTTTTTTTTCAAATTTTTTAAGGAAATCGTAATATGTTTGACAGCGTTTTCAATTCGTTTTCCTCTGAAAAATTGAATAAATTGCAATATTCAAAGGGTTCAAATAACATAAAAATTCATACATATAAGTAAGAAAAAAATTTAAACATGTGCAACCATTACCACAAACTAGTCTAACCCCAACAAAAATTCAATCTTTTCCATATTTTTATTCTTTTTTTCTCAATCTTTATAAGGAAATAAGTAACAGTTTTGAAATGGGCGAGGCTAAAAAATTGTTCAGAATTCCGGACAAACAAACCAAAATTACATATGGGTGTAAACTAAAACTAGAATAAATATACAAAATTTGCTCAAGCAAGTTTTTTTTTTTTTTTAAATTCTATTTACTTGGGGGGAAGGGAGAGATTATAGAGTAAAGAAGTAACCTCTCTAAGGAGCACAGCTTCAGGAAAAGGACCAGTGGCTTCATCGGGTTTAGGAACAAAACTATGGGAATCAGATTTCTTCTTTTTCTTGTTGTTGTTTGATGCTGAAGAAACAACAGAGGTCCTAAGTTTATGTGAGGAGGGTTTCTTGTGGAGAAAATATAGGAAGAAAGAAGAGTGTCCATTTGCTGAAGAAATGGAAGGATAACATTTAGAGAAAGGAGAGGAAGAGGTTACCAAATTTACGATATCAGGGGAAGATGTAAGAAGTAGGGAGTCCATTTTTTTTTGATAAGAAAACAATCGTAGAGAGGATAGGGTTTTCAGGAATTAAACAAACACCAGATTTTATCTATATGACAAATTTTAGTTCAACCTTATTCTTTTTTAATTGGAGAAATGGTTTCAAGGCCGCTTCAGCTTATGGTCTTTGCAAAGCCGATATACCATTTTTGAATTTTTTCATTTGAACGCTCCAACTTGACAAAATGGGTAATAATAAACACATTCACCAGAACGTATATACCAATTGCACAGACATATACAATACATCATGCTAAGCTATTTATTACTTGCCATGTGTTATTTGTGGGTACCATTTTTAAATACAAAATCAGAAAGAAAAAAAAAAGTTACAAATACAAAAAGGGAAAAGGAAAAAAAAAATGCCTGAAGCATAGAATCGCCCCCTCCGACGAGCAGCAAAACTCCGGCGAGGCAAAAATGAACGCGCAAGGTGTTCAAGTCTCTGTTTTAAAAGGCAGAAGTATGACTCGTCTGGGGCTCGCCCTGGGGCGGAGCATTCGTAAAACACCTCTAGGCTTATATGTGGGACTTAGTTCCGTGAGACTTACGCCTCGACCATCGGGGCTTACGCCCCGGACATGCCCAACGCCCAAGGTACTGGGCCAGCCTAATATAAACTTTATGCAATTGTTTGTAACTAAACTTGTAAATCCTCAAATTTTCTTACCAAATCGTTGACTATTCAAAATTACTTTTTTCTTAATCATAAATTATTTAGTTAAGAGTATTTTATGTCATAATTAAAATAAAAATTATTGCACGTTATCCACTAAGACTGCTATGATAGCAAAATGTAAATAAATCTTTCTTTTCGAAAGTATTTATTTATTAACTTTTGGTATGTCTTTACTATATAATAGTCCATAATTTTTTTATAATTATTTTTCTAAATATTTTTTTTCACGTTTACAAGATACAATACTTATTAATTTAATATCTCAATATTAGCTAGTAACTATTTCCAAATAATTAGTTATCATGATATTGTATGATGAATTATGTGTCAGTTTATTAACTTGTTAAAACTTAAAAATAAATGATGCTAGTGAATCATATTTAAATTGTGAATTATGTTTTTACATAAATTCTCTTTCAAATAGAAATCATATTAAATAAAAGGAGTATTTTAAGTAAATCAAATTATAATATTGAAATTCTTTTAAGATTTATTACTCCTTAAGAGATACATATTAGATTTCGTATCGAATTTATTACTTTTGATGTTTGAGTTGTAATGATGTTGCAATTAATTTGCATATTATGATATATGTCATACTTTTCGTATTATTCATGGTCAAATTATAGTTTATAAATATTTTAAATAGATTATTTATTATAATTTTGTGATTTTGATGTAAATGTTATAATTATTTTTTATTTTGTACTATCTAAAAATTCTTGAAATTAGTAAATTTTAAAGATCCATGGGACTTACGTCTCATGTCTCAGGGCTTATGCCTCGCCTCGTTAGAGGTAAAACGCCTCGCCTCTCGCCCCCGCCTTTTGAAACATTGGTTCCACGTATCCAAATTGGAAAAGAAAGGTACTAAAATGTTCTCCTTGATGAGGAGAATGCTTCTACACTTCCAATTTCATATGGGTACCAACCAATTCCTCTAATTTTACAATCCAAAAGCTCAGGCAGTCCGGTTGAGCAAGTTGTTCGACGAAATACCCCTATCAATTCTGGGCCAATTGGAGACCAATTTCCAATTGGAATCCCTTCTACTACACCCATGGATCCTCTATGCAAAGATTCAGCTCAATCCATTCAAGAAATCAACCATCACCACCAAGTTGAAAACTCAGAACTTCACCAGTTGGCCGGGCATGGTGCTCCAGGGATAATTGGATCCCAAAACCAATGCCAATCCATTTATGCATCCCAGGTGAGTATTCCCAACCCATCACAACCAATTTTACATGGGTCAATCACGTCGAATATTATTTATTTAAATAGTAACTAATTTGATGATGGCAGGCTAACGAATCGAGCTTTGGTCGTTGTGGGGTGAATGTAGACGCTGACCCAAGTCCGAGCAATGTGAAAACGTTGGTGAAGATAGCAGATGAAATGCTGAAACAAAAAAATGTAGAGTCTGTGCTTTTCGGTTGCAAGAGAAATATGGGCAAAATGTAGACCCCAAGTGCTTATTTATTTATTTATTGTTCTAATTCTAATCTTTTAAGTAAAAACAATACTATTCACGCGTGTCTTGGAGCGTGATTTGCACACAGTATAGCCATGTCAGCTGTAGTGCTTCCACATAAGTCAAAAGTATTTATTAGTATCCATTTTGTCAAGTTGGAGTGTTTAAATGGAAAAATCCAAAGTTCATGTATCGGCTTTCAAAAGTCCTACAAGTTTAAGTAGCCAGGAAGCCATTTCGCCTTTTTAAATCTTTTTTCTTTTATCTTGGATGGGAGTAATATCGGCGAATGCAAAAAAAAAAGTTGTGAAGACGTAAGAAGGGTTTTTGATGATATCTGAACCCGGTGATGCAAGATGAAAATGCAGTGTTTAGATTGGCTTATAAAATTATCTTTTTAAGTTAAAAGTCAAAAGTCATAAGTTGGTAATAATTAATTTTTGACTTTTGGCTTATATTTTTTTTACTTTTTTTACTTAAAAGTAAATGCATTTAAGCACTTTTTATCATTGTCAAACACCATACAAATTTAAAAAGTGCTTAAAAGCCAATAAACACTTAGAGCCTGTT
>MU687508.1:10678-34072 GCA_026770625.1 Nicotiana glauca | reverse complement strand
CCCCCCGAAAGTACTCCCTCTGTTTCAAAATAAGTGATTTTTTTTGATATTTTTACACAGATTAAGAAATTAATCTTTTAGCATTAATTAGCAACGGAATTGACCATATTAACCTTTACTATCTCACATAAATACTCCTAACACATATTCCAACACTATTTACTCCAATGACAATGTAGGAAAAAATAATAAATTCATTCTTGAAATCTAGAAAAATTACTTATTTTAGACCACAAGAAAAATGCCAAAAAATTACTTATTTTAGACTGGAGAGGTTGTTTCCAGGAGACCCTTCGCTCAAGAAGGAGACAAGAGACGATATATTAGTACCATCAATAGAATCATAATAAAATAACAACAATATATGAAATACGAAATAGATGGAAAGTACAATAATAAACAGTAGATAAAGCCATGCATCAATAGATAACCACTAGCATCCTAAAACTAAATCTTAACTGTCTAGTCCTACTCGGATGCACCGTAGAAATATTCGCAACTTCCTCTTAACCTACAACCTTAATGCTCGACCTCCACAATACCTGTCAAGGGCCATGTCCTCAGTAATCCTAAGTCGCGCCATGTCTTGCCTGATCACCTCCCCCCAATACTTCTTGGGCCGCCCTCTATCTCTCCTCGTGCCCACCACAACCAGTCTCTCACACCTCCTTACCGGTGCATCAGTGCTCATCCTCTGAATGTGCCCGACCCATTTGAGTCTTGCTTCCCATATCTTTTCCTCCATGGGGGTCACGCCCACCTTCTTCCGAATATCTTAATTCCTAATCATATCCATCTTAGTGTGCCCGCACATCCACCTCAATATTCTCATCTCTGATACTTTCATCCTCTAGATGTGTGATTTCTTAACCGGCCAACACTCAGTCCCGTACAACAAGGCAGGCCTAACCACTATTTTATAGAACTTACCTTTTAGTAACGTTGGCACTTCCTTATCACACAAGTCACCCAGCGCTAACCTCCACTTCATCCACTCTACCTCAATACGGTATGTGTCATCCTCATCGATCTCTTCCTATAAATAATTCTTTATAATTTCTTCTTGTCATGACCCTAAACCCATAGCCGGTCATGATGGCGCCTCTCGTGAAGACAAAGGCAGCCGACACATTTCAAGTTCAAAGTTAAACAGATAAACAACAATAAAATAGGCTAAAACATGATTTAATAATACTAATAAATAGATAATATCATAACAATGAGGAAGTACAACCCAAACACAGCCCAAACCGGGGTGTCACTAGTCATGAGCATCTACTGAGGTCTAGCTAGATTTGACGAAGTCTGGAATGTACTAAGTACAAGCTAATAGAATAAAGAGGGAGGAAAGCAGTGTTGCGAACGCCGACAGCTACCTTGCTAAACTTCGATGACTCCGCCTCCGATCAACCAATACCCGCTGCCAGGCTCAGAAATGAATACCTAAATCTGCACACAAGGTGCACGGAGTAAAGTGAGTACTCCGACTCAGTGAGTAATAATCATAAATAAAGACTAAGTGATAAGAAATCACGAAAAGTGCATCAACATGCTGTGTAGAAGTAGATCAAAAACTAGTAAGAAAGCAATGAAGCGGTGAAATCCCTTTAAAATATCTTAGCCCAGTTCAAACTTCTTTGAAAATGCCTTTTTCAAAGGTTACACAAATGAATGCAGAACAACTAGTGCAGATAAGCACAGAGATCCGCCCTTTAATCACAAATACACAATTAAACAGGTAAATGACAGGTAAACATGAAAGATAAATACATAAGGTTCTCCACTCGGGCACAATGTCAACAAATCCGCCCCCGGGCAATATCTCAAAACGATGCCAGCCCCTCATGGAACAATATCAGCCCCTCGGGCAATCACATAGAACAATACCTGCCCCTCGGGCTATATCTCACATCACAATGGGTACCCGCGCTCACTGCGATGTGCAAACTCTGGGAGGGGCACTTACGGACCAAGAACAATATCAAGCCACCTCGTGGCATCATAAACAGGCATTCGGCTTGATATCAATATCAACAAGCCACCTCGTGGCGTATATATCTCAGGCCCTCGGCCTCGTAATCAGATCAGTATATCACTGCTGTGGCGTGCAGCCCAACCCAAAAGTATCCTAACACACAGTCCCTCGGCCTCGCTCAGTCAAAAATCACATAAGCCACTCGAGAAACAATAAAAATATGATGCCCAACCCAAAATATTATTCGAAATATCATTTCAAGTGTTAAAGCAAAGTAAACCTGGCTGATTTTTGAAAATCGTGAAAAATATCATGACTGAATTCAACTATGAAGTCAAAACAGCAAGAAAATATCAACAAATTTCCCGAAGGGTTCAAATAATTGGCACGAAGCCCAAATATGTCATTCAACCCAGATAATGATGCTAGAAAATAGTTTTTTAATCAAATACGCGGTAAAATCATCAATTGGGACAAACAAGGCCACAATCCCCAATAGTGCACTACCCCACGCTCATTGTCACAACCCAAAATCCACTAAGGGTCGTGGTGGCGCCGGAAACCTCTGTCAGGCCAGCCAACTAGATTATCAATTAAGTCCTCTTTTAATACTTTTGAAAATATAAGGTTTTTCCTTCCATTTTCATAAATGAAAGTTCACTACTTGAATTCAAAATTAAATAATAGCAATTAGTACAAATCCGTTTAAAACCATCCCAGAAACCCGGTGTCACAAGTATATGAGCAACTACTGATAAGAGAAATAAAATACAACATCCGTCCGGAATACAATGGGCGGAAAGTAAATACAGTACACTGGAAGGGACTACCCTAGCTGCGGTCGCCTCAAATGATGCAGCTCACCTAGTCCCCGCGTCATCCATGCTGCTACGCCTAATAGGCTGCTAGAGGTATATATACATGTGCAACAAAAATGCACAGAAGTGTAGTATGGGTACGTAATCAATGTGTATTTAGTGAGTATCCCGCCTAATCCCGAAGGGGTAGAGACAAGATGGCCAACTTCGACACTCACTAGAGGTCAATTAGCAATATTCTGTAAGTGCGAGAATAATCATGGATTTGTATAAAAGTTCTGATTGTGAAGCCAGCAAACAGGTAAATACCTTCAACAATAAATCAAGGGTTTCTAAAGTCTGTTCTTTATTATCTTATCAGTTTATGTCAAGCCACATAGGGCCAATTCCACATTTACAAATTTCCAAGTAACAGATAAATATGCGCAAATCATGCCGAGGTCGACGGCCCGCTCCAACAAAATGTAAATTGTGCACTGCCGAGGGTCGAGCAGCATGAAACATAGATGCATCTATTATCACCGAGGCGTTCGGCCCGTTCCATACTAAAACACATATCCTGCTCGCGAATCATCCATGCGACGCAGGCACACATAAAATACATGCTCAATCAGTCAAATAAGAACTTATCAGGGAATATTTATTCAAATAAAACCAACTCTCCTTCAACAATTTAATAAATGAAGTTTAATTCTTTTAGAAATTTACTTACTAATTCCATGTGAGTTAAGCAATTCACGCTACCAATGTGTTCATAATTAATCCACATACACATGCTTTTGGGTCCTAACTTCCCGGACAATAGCATAATAGTAGCTACGCACGGGCTCTCGTCACCTCGTGCATACGTAGCCCCCACAAATAGGAGCACATAATCAATTACTTTACCTATGGAGTAAATTCCCGCTCACAAGATTAGAAAGGAGACTCACCTCGCTCCGAAGATCCGCAACCGGCATTCTACATTCTTCCGAAGACTTGCACCAACGCACAATGCTCCAAAACTAGCCAACGATCATATAAATCCATTAATACATGCTCAATTATACTTCACAACTCAATTTATAACAATTCCTAACCCCGAACGAAAAGTTGACAAAAATGCCCTCAGGCCCACGTGCCCGAAATCCGAAATTTCTCGAAGATAAATGTTACCCATGACCTTAGGAACTCAAATATATAATTTTCTCTTAATTTTGATACTCAAAATCGTGGTCAAAATCCAAGATTATAATTTTCTAGGTTTTCAACCAAAACCTCAATATTTACTCTAATTTCCATGCTTAAAGCCATATATAATTGATATATTCAACTCAAGAGTGGTGGGGATAACTTACCATAACATTGATGATGAAAACCCACTCTTGGATCTCCCCAAAATCTCCCAAGCCATGAAGAAATGAGGGAAATGAACTAAATCCCCGATTTTAAAACACCTTCTGCCTTCAGCAATTTTCGCTTCTGCGGAACCGTGTCCGCTTCCGCGGTCCCGCTTTTGCGGATCAATAGCCGCTTCTGTGGCTTCCACTGGACCTCCCCATTTCGCTTCTGCGATCAGCTTTCCGCAGATGCGGTCCCGCTTCTGTGGAACCTTGACCGCATCTGCGGTCCACACGCCCTTGGTCAATTCCGCTTCTGCGGTTCTCCACATCGCAGGTGCGTTCCGCTTCTGCGGAAGCCCAACCGCATCTGCGGATCCCTGCCCAACCAAAACCGCTTCTGCGGGCTCCCCTTCGCACCTGCGATACTTCTTCTGCGGTCCCCATTTCCGCAGAAGCAAAAATACCAGAAGCAGCAGCTTCATCACTTCTTCAAACTCCGGATTCGATCCGTTAGCCACCCGAAATCCACCAGAGGCCCCCGGGACCCCAACCAATCATACCAACCAATCCCAAAACACATTACGGACCTGCTCGAGGCCTCAAATCACATCAAACAACGCTAAAATCATCAATCAACCTCCAATCCAAGCTTTATGAACTTTGAACTTTCCAACTTCTACTTCCGATGTTTTAAACCTATCAAATCATGTCCCATTGACCTCAAATTTTGCACACAAGTCATATTTGACATTACGGACCTACCCCAACTTCCGGAATCGGATTCCGACCCCTATATTAAAAAGTCAACCTCCGGTCAAACTTTTCAAAAACCTTCAAATTTCTATCTTTAGCCAAATGGCTTCAAAATGACCTACGGACCTCCGAATTCACTTTCGATCGCACTCCTAACTCCAGAATCACCATACAGAGCTACTCCCAGTCTCGGAATCCCAAACGGACATCGATAACGCTGAAATGCACTCCAAACCAAACTTAAGAAATTTCTTCCAAAATGCTAACTTCCACAATAGGCGCTAAACTGCTCCCGGGTCATCCAAAACCCGATCCGGGCATACGCCCAAGTTTGATATCATCATACGAACCTGCTGGAACCCTCAGATCCTGATTCCGAGGTCGTTTACTCAAAATTCCAATCCTAGTTCATTCTTTCAACTTTAAGCTGCTCAAATGAGAATTTTCATTTAAATTTAATTTCGATCTTCTTGAATTGAAATTCTGACCATACGAACAAGTCACAATACCTGAAATAAAGCTGCTCATGGCCTCGGACTACTGAACGAGGCGCTAGGGCTCAAAACGACCGGTCGGGTCGTTACATCCTCTCCTACTTAACATACATTTGTCCTCGAGAACGTGTTGAGAACTATACTGAAGTAGTCTGAAATTGATGTTTAACTTCTCATGCACCTCCCCCGTGCTACCACAACTTAGCCGAGCACATCGGCTCGATAAATTCTGAAGATATTCCCTTTTGTTCAAGCAAATAAGCCTTAGAGCCCAATTCCAACATCCGGAATTCTATGCCAGGCCTGTTTCCAACATACGATCACCGTATCAATCACTATATGATGTACTCAAACATGACTACATAACTCTGCTGAATTCACACTTTGCATCACTTTACTCATAGGAACACAACCATTTCCGTTTGAATTAATCGAAATTCCTTGAATCCGATGCTCCCATTGCACCTCATGACCTACATAGGTCTTACTCTAACTATTACAATACCGCCACGATGGATGAGATGCAGAAATTCATGATCAACTACCGAGTCAACCAACCATCGAGTCTATACATCTGACAAGAAACATTACCACATTCTGAACCAAGTAATGATCTTCGCTCATTAATATACTTCATATAATCAGATTGCACTGATCCTAAATCCCATAATCTCATCTCACCCAGTACGAATTGCTCAGGCAATAAGCCACTCCGAATGAGATCAAAAGTCTCATATGACACCACAATGTGCCAATAGGCCGCCAATTCGAACATAACACAAACAGGAAATCAAACTCCGAAAGGAATTACCTAACTCCATCACTACTACGGACTTTCCATAGAAATTAGGAAGCAGGACATACAAAATTAGCATATAGAAAGCTACCCTTATCATCATACTACTGCGGCGTGCAACTCGATCCACACAGCATAACCATGGCAGCGTGCCATCCGATCCTCACAATATAACCATGGCGGCGTGCCACCCGATCCTCACAATATAACCATGGTGGCGTGCCACCCGATCCACATGTAGAACTCACATAAGGAGATACACATCGAGCTAATTTACTCATTGCGATAAAATACCGAATCTAGGTCACAAGCACGCTAAGTGCATAATGCCATCCCTGAGGGGACATATAGCACGATAAGCTACAAAACTCGAGCACAACTGAGGTGCGATATGCAGTCTGAATCTCGAGAGCCATCTTGCTCATAATGCGACATTCCCACGTGGGTCCTCAACACATACATAATTTCTCAGGCCGTCTCACGACTCACACGGCGCAATGTATCACTTCATGAGATATCTGACAACGAGATGACACCCTGACTACTCCATAAGGAGCGCATTGCTGAAATGAACACAACTGGCCTGCTATAAAGCCCAAATTCACATTTAAATCCATCCACCGACCTTAAGTCGATCCTGATCATATCAAATTAAGCTGATGACCTTTCAAAGGTCCATACTAATTCCCCACCTCTGGTAACACACATGGAAAACCATCATAACCGGAGTACAATCCACAACTCAGAATCCAAGTTCCCTCCAGGCATCCATTCTCAATTTAACGATCTCATCACAATTCTTCATACTCGGTTTATATCTTTAATCAATCAAGTGGCGTGTGCCATATTTGTGAAATCTTCCTGTAGGATACACTCCCACAATCTACCATACCGATTAACTGGGTCTGCACATCTAAACCATCGAATGCACTAACGCGGAAAAGCGATCCAGAATCTTTAACCAGGATGCAAAACCTCTTCCACAACACATCGATCTCAGGTGATGCATAGGCAATACCGATTTACTCTAATCATTCAACCCCTTCATTGCTACTTCTAGCCCGTGACATCCTTGTCAACACCGAACTGCAACCTTGATCCTCACTTCACATTTCCATACCTCTCACCGCACCCAACGTGCCAATTTACAATATGACTCGATTTTTATCATAACTCCTAAATCCTTAATATTTTCACATTTCATCACATAAGAACCTTGCACTTAACTCACTTCAGGAGGATCATAGCAATACACCGATAATTTCCCATAACCGTAGAATATGCAGATCTGCAAGTAGTGGTCCAAGCCACCATAGCCCTTCCGGAATCTGCTTCCACATAACAAGCAACAACAGAAGAATGCCCCTGGTAAATCATCAATCAANCGAGACCAGGCTGTCTCAATTCCCACGAACTATTTCATAACACCCAAATGCTACACCGCCAGTCAAACATCCCAGAACATTTTGTGCCTCTTCTCATAAACTGCTACAAAGCTTGATTCTTAATTGTACCTACAAGCTCGACATCAATTGGCACCACACTTTACCTTTTGAATTCACTAGGACCGTTACTGAGAGCCACCCGCTCTGACTTGGTCCCGTATATAATCAATTCCATGAATCTTCTAACACACGAATACTCTCTCGGCAAGGCACCTGACGAAAATCACTTTCTCTGAAACTAGTATCCATACAAGGCATAAATCCTGAACCTTTTTCCAAGTCCGGACATGAGCCAATAAGGCCAACCATCGCATGCCTCCAACAATTCACTTGCTCGTATTACCACTTATGGTCTTTTCTTGTAGCTGAAATAATCCATCAATATGCGAATAACCAGAAGTCACGCAAGTAGTTAATCATACAGCCCAATCACAAGCAGTGGGACTCTCCCACTTATCTTGAAGCCATCATTTCACCATTCTTGAGTTTGCCCGACTTTATTTGTTGAACAACCAATATAATTCCTTGCAGAAGCTTCGCCAACCATGCGACCGCTAATCTGCTCACGGGGAATAACCTACCTAGGGGAATCACCTCCCGACATCTTCCCACGCTGCTGCACGGGGTACATTCACTATGACACCAATAGCCCATTCTGAGTTCGAGCTCACCTTCTAGTTGCACAAGTCCATTCGCCCCTCGCGGACACCAATTAAATGCACGACAACATCCTTCCAAATTCAGGGTTATGCTACACCCTCCTCCATTTCAAGCAGCTCCTTTCCGCCATATAAATCTTCTGCCGCATAATAGCTCATATTTCAAATCATACCCGCNCCCGCCACTCTCCCACTTTGGCGGAACTCATCTCCTTAATCGGTCACTCGACCTTGCTCCTCATACTTGGCCTTCTAGAAATTTTAAACACCGCCTGGCACTTCCCACATGTCCTTCCTCATACGTTGCTGCTCAATTGTTGCCTTAAATGAAATCTATCTTTGTGGCACTTGAATCCACCATTGCTGCTAACCTTAAGCCTTTCCAAAGGTCATATTTCTCGAACCGTCAACATTTGAAATACCGATTCAATCCTAAACCATGCACCATGCGATATCTGACAGTCGTACCTCCAATATTATTACACCATATCCTGCCATAAAGGCGAATTGCAGCAGATTATAACACCAACAACTTAGTACGTCCAATTAGGACGACAACACCCCAATGGAGAGAAGAACTCCACCACGTTTGCAATTACCACGTTTCATTACTTCCACCAGCCCCCATCTGACCATCCTCAGTTCGTTGACTTTCCCCTGCCGGGAATGAAATACTGAATCCCTTGATTCCACACTGAGTGAACCTCCCTTAAATTTATTCACTGCCCCGACACGTGGGCAAACGTCCCACCATCACAACAACACTGCAGAATAATCGCTCATAAGCATCATGGCAACCTATGCCTAGCCTCAAGAATCTTAGAAGTTCTGTTACTGAGCTGAAACAATAGAATATCCCTCCAAAATGCGACTATAATAGTCCAATCAACTATACCGGGAAAATCATCACGCACCACATTTGTAGTGCCATTACAATCCTTCAATTTTCGATTATAACAAGCGCTCGCGTCGCGTAAGATTGAGTAGAAAGAAATCAAAGGCATACGCCTCAAAGGAATCGAACCGCACGATAAAGAAATCAAGAAGGGAAGTACTCCTAACAATCCTGCAGCCTCCCAAGGATAAGTACAGACGTCTCCGTACCGATCCGCGAGACTCTACTAGACTTGCTCATGACTCGTGAGACCGACGGGAACCTAGTGCTCTGATACTATGTTGTCACGATCCAAAATCCGCTAAGGGTCGTGGTGGCGCCGGATACCTCTGTCAGGCCAGCCAACTAGATTATCAATTAAGTCCTCTTTTAATACTTTTGAAAATCTAAGGTTTTTTCCTTCCATTTTCATAAATGAAAGTTCACGACTTGAATTCAAATTTAAATAATAGCAATTAGTACAAATACGTTGAAAACCATCCCAGAAACCCGGTGTCACAAGTACATGAGCAACTACTGATAAGAGAAATAAAATACAACATCCATCCGGAATACAGTGGATGGAAATACAGTACACTGGAAGGGACTACCCTAGCTGCAGTCACCTCAAATGATGCAGCTCACCTAGTCCCCGCGTCATCCATGCTGCTAGGCCCAATAGGCTACTAGAGGTATATATACCTGTGCAACAAAAATGCACTGAAGTGTAGTATGAGTGCACAATCAACGTGTACTCAGTGAGTATCCCGCCTAATCCCGAAGGAGTAGAGACGAGATGGCCAACTTTGACACTCACTAGAGGTCAATTAGCAATATTCTATAAGTGCGAGAATAATCATGGATTTGTATAAAAGTTCTGATTGTGAAGCCAGCAAACAGGTAAATACCTTCAACAATAAATCAAGGGCTTCTAAAGTCTATTCTTTATTATCTTATCAGTTTATGTCAAGCCACATAGGGCCAATTCCACATTTACAAATTTCCAAGTAACAGATAAACATGCGCAAATCATGCAGAGGTCGACGGCCCGCTCCAACAGAATGTAAATTGTGCACTGCCGAGGGTCGAGCGGCACGAACCATAGATGCATCTATTTTCACCGAGGCATTTGGCCCGTTCCATAAATAAACACATATCCTGCTCGCGAATCATCCATGCGATGCAGGCACACATAAAATACATGCTCAATCAGTCAAATAAGAACTTATCGGTGAATATTTATTCAAATAAAACCAACTCTCCTTTAACAATTTAAGAAATGAAGTTTAATTCTTTTATAAATTTACTTACTAATTCGATGTGAGTTAAGCAATTCACGCTACCAATGTGTTCACAATTAATCCACATACATATGTTTTTGGGTCCTAACTACCCGAAAAATAGCATAATAGTAGCTAAGCATGGGATCTCGTAACTCGTGCGTACGTAGCCCCCACAAATAGGAGCACATAATCAATTACTTCACCTATGGGGTAAATTCCCCCTCACAAGATTAGAAAGGAGACTCACGTCACTCCGAAGATCCGCAACCGACATTCTACATTCTTCCGGAGACTTGCACCAACGTTCAATGCTCCAAAACTAGCCAACGATCATATAAATCCATTAATACATGCTCAATTATACATCACAACCCAATTTATAACAATTCCTAACCTCGAACGAAAAGTTGACAAAAATGCCCTCGGGCCCACGTGCCCGAAATCCGAAATTTCTTGAAGATAAAGGTTACCCATGACCTTAGGAACTCAAATATATAATTTTCTCTTAATTTCATACTCAAAATCGTGGTCAAAATCCAAGATTATAATTTTCTAGGTTTTCAACCAAAACCTCAATATTTACTCTAATTTCCATGCTTAAAGCCATATATAATTGATATATTCAACTCAAGAGTGGTGGGGATAACTTACCTTAACATTGATGATGAAAACCCCCCTCTTGGAGCTCCCCAAAATCGCCCAAGCCATGAAGAAATGAGGGAAATGAACTAAATCCCCGATTTTAAAACACCTTCTGCCTTCAGCAATTTTCGCTTCTGCGGAACCGTGTCCGCTTCCGCGGTCACGCTTTTGCGGATCAATAGCCGCTTCTGTGGCTTCCACTAGACCTCTCCATTTCGCTTCTGTGATCAGCCTTCAGCAGATGCGATCCCGCATCTGCGGAACCTTGACCGTATCTGCGGTGCACACGCCCTTGGTCAATTCCGCTTCTACGGTTCTCCACATCGCAGGTACGGTCCACTTCTGCGGAAGCCCAACCACATCTGCGGATCCCTGCAGCTCCAACCAAAACTGCTTTTGCGGTGTCCCTTTCGCACCTGCGATACCGCTTCTGCGGCCCCCATTTCCGCAGAAGCAGAAATACCGAAGCAACAACTTCATCACTTCTTCAAACTCCGGATTCGATCCGTTAGCCACCCGAAATCTACCCGAGGCCCCTGAGACCCCAACCAATCATACCAACCAATCCCAAAACACATTACGGACCTGCTCGAGGCCTCAAATCACATCAAACAACGGTAAAATCATCAATCAACCTCCAATCCAAGCTTTATGAACTTTGAACTTTCCAACTTCTACTTCCGATGTTTTAAACCTACCAAATCATGTCCGATTGACCTTAAATTTTGCACACAAGTCATATTTGACATTACGGACCTACCCCAACTTCCGAAATCGGATTCTGACCCCGATATCAAAAAGTCAACCTCCGGTCAAACTTCTCAAAAACCTTCAAATTTCTATCTTTTTAGCCAAATGGCTTCAAAATGACCTACGGACCTCCGAATTCACTTTCGATCGCGCTCCCAACTCCAGAATCACCATACGGAGCTACTCCCAATCTCGGAATCCCAAACGGACATCGATAACGCTGAAATACACTCCAAGCCAAACTTAAGAAATTTCTTCCAAAATGCTAACTTCCACAATAGGCGCTAAAACGCTCCTGAGTCATCCAAAACCCGATCCGGGCATACGCCCAAGTTCGATATCATCATACGAACCTGCTGGAACCCTCAGATCCTGATTCCGAGGTCGTTTACTCAAAATTCCAATCCTATTTTTTTCTTTCAACTTTAAGCTGCTCAAATGAGAATTTTCATTTAAATTTAACTCTGATTTTCCTGAATTTAAATTCCGACCATGCGAACAAGTCAAAATACCTGAAATGAAGCTGCTCATGGCCACGGACTGCTGAACGATGCGCTAGGGCTCAAAACGACCGGTCTGGTCATTACACTCGTCATCAAGTGTGTGTCTCACCTCAATATAGCACTACGATGTGAAATTCGGGGTTTCAAACCCTCAAAACATCATTTACAATTATTACTCACTTTGATCTGGTCCAACTCTAGCTTGCGATGCCTTTGCCTGAATGAATCGACCTCCGAATGCTTCAAATATAGCCACAATCAGTACATAATCATAAAAATATGCTAAGGGGACGAAGCCCACTTGAAAATATCCAATTTAACACCAAAATCCCGAAATTGCTCAAACCCGGCCCCGGGCCCACATCTCGGAATACGATAAAATTAACATCATTGAGAACCTCGTCCTCTCACGAATCTATACATACCAAGAACATCAAAATTGGACCTCAGATGGCTCCTTAAATCCCAAATTTACTCTCTCCAAATCCAAGCCCTAACTCCTCAATTTTAGGCTTAGTTCCATGATTAATTAGGTGGAATTCACACAAGAATTGAGTTTTGAGTTCAAAAATCTTACCTCCAAGAAATCTTCTTGAATTCCCTCTTCAATTAGCTCTCCCAAGCTCCAAAATCGCTCAACAATGGAGGTTCTTAGACTCAAAATTGCGGAAGAGTCCTTTTAAAACATTCTGCCCAAGCATAAATCCTTCGTGAACGCGGTCAAAGACTCGCGTTTGTGAAGCACAAAAAATTCGCTGACCAAAATTTCCCTTATCAAACACGACATCGAGCTCGCGAACGCGAAGCTTTTACCCAGGCAACCCTCCGCGAACGCGTTCAGCCCATTGCGAACACGATGAGTTAAATCCTCTGAAGCTCAGCCTCACCATACCTTCTATGCGAACGCGAACCTAACCTGCGAACGCGATGAAAAAACTCATAGCCTTTCGTGAACACGTCTCTTGCCTCGCTAACGCAAAGGCTAAACTTTCACTCCCTCAACTTGGGTTTGTGCACAGATCTGATCAGATTTAGCACATTTCAGATTCGAATTTTGGATTTTGGATTGTAGAAAATGCAATCTGAATCTGATCCGAATTATATCGGATGGGATTTAGATTTTAAAGTTTGGATCGGATCGGATCGGATTCGGATTTTAAAGTTTGGATCGAATCGGATTTTAGATTGTATTATGCCTCAAAGTTGCAAACTAATATGTATATTTTCTTTGTAAAAGAGGCAATAAATTAAGAAAAATTCATGTTTATGCAATTATGAGGGTGTTATGGTGTTAATATAGCTAAATCTAGCAATTGTAAAGGTAATAACTTGGAGGAAGATGTAAAGGAAGTACTGACTATCGGAAATTAAAGTGTAGTATTTATACATTGCCTAATAATTTCGGATTTCGGATCGGATTAAAATATACCAATCTGAATCTAATCCGAAATCCGATCCAATCCAAAATCCAAAATCCAAAATTGAATGGATCGGTTCGGATTTCGGATATCCAATCCGAATGAACAGCCCTACCTTCAGCAGACTCTTCGCGAACGGGAGGGTCCTCTCACGAACGCGAAGACCAAAATGTCTACAACTGCTGGAACTCAAAATCTGCAATTTTACACAACATGAAATGGTCCGATTGAGCACCTGAAACTCACCTTAGGCCCTTGGAACCTCAACCAAACATGCCAACATATCCCATAACATCATTCAAACTTGTTCCAACCTTCGGAACACTCAAAACAACATCAAAATATCAAATTTTCATCGGATTGAAGCTTAAGAATCCCAAAATATTCTAGATTATGCTTTTGATAAAAAACCCAACCAAACCACATCCGAATGACCTAAAATTTTGCACACACATCCCAAGTGACACAACGAAACTACTGAAACCTTCGGAATTTCATTCCGCCTTCTATATCAAAATCTCACCTATCAACCGGAAAATACCAAAATCTTAATTTCGCCAATTCAAGCCTAGACCTTCCACGGACCTCCAAAATGCATTCCGATCACGCTTCTAAGTCCCAAATAACCTTATGGAGCTAACCAAATCACAAACATTCCGGTCTGATATCTTATACAAATTGGTCAAACCTTTCAAATTTCAAGCTTCAACTGAGAATTGTCCTTCTAAATTCTTTCCGATTACTCTGAAAACCAAAACCAACAATTTACATAAGTCATATTACATCACACGGGGCGAGTCATGCCCGAGAACTGGTGAGCAAAGTGCAAAAGCTCAAAATGACAGGTCGGGTCGTTACATCCTCCAAGACTTAAACATACGTTCATCCTCGAACATTCCTAGAGTGGTTCTAAAAGCCAACCAATTGCTGAATATCCTTACCATGCATATACCCGGGGGTGATCCCACATCACCCTATCTCATATAGGTCTGATAATGTAATGTAATTGAAATTTCACATTCCAACCTAGCCTATAAGCCTTAGAACCACATTTCCACTTCCGAAATCATTCACAAGATCAGAATCTCACATATATATTCAAAATAAGCCCGAACCAACTGTAATAACCCACACCTACAACCTCCGATGCAATTACATGATAAACCACCTAACTTAAATGCTAGCAACGATAACTTCTAATCACAACAACTTCACACAACAACCGGATATTGATAGAAAACCTCTTATCAACTAAAGTCTCATTCCAACACTTTCATATACTGCCAATGATAAATAAAACACGCAGTAAGCCATAACCATTTCTTAGATCAACCATTTATGAAGCCACTTCTCATTTGGCAAAGATCATCGCAAATTTCTAAGCTGAACCTCGATATCTATCCTTCCCACATGCTGAAATCGAATCCGTTTGTATTCATTAAAGATCCCAATGAGCTAATCTAATCCAACACCCTACTCTGGTAACCTAACACATCAATACAGGCTAAAGCCACAACTTGCACAATATGCACACCAATAAACAACAGTCCGAACATACTCAAATCATAAAAATGACTCAAATGAAAGAATTGTACCTCAAGCTCACCAGTACCACCGCAACACAAGGCTGAGAACCCATCTCGCATCGTAGGAACAGAACATACGAATCTAACCCGCAATGTCATACCTCCTCTTAACTTTGTTGCGATGCGCGATCCTATCCAACACTGCTCCACATGAACCACCTCAAGTCACTATGCTTGAAATCGACACACACACAAAATTTGATGCCTGGAACCCAAGTAAATCACCACACCCAATTACTCATCCCGCTCGATTTCCACTATGAGACCCCAATAACCCCGTACCATATGTGCCTATAACCAATAACTCATAACACTTCGCAACACAGAACGGTAACTCATAGACCTCCCCTGATTACTAATAAGCTCAATAACAATTGAAACAGCACATCCCCCAAAAATACAATCCGGAGCCGACTCAAATTGGAACATGCATCCATATTGGCTTGCCAATGAACCCCTTATCAAGAAAAATCCTGAAGTTGCTCCTTCAACTCCTTTAACTCTGCCGACGCCATACGATACAGAGCCCGGCATCAAATCAATACCAAAATCAACAACCTTTCCTGGCGACATGCCCGGCCACAAGAAACACATCCAAAAAGTTCCTCATTACCGAAATTGAATCAATATGAGGAGCCTCTACACTGACATCCATCACAAAATCCCAAATAAGAAAGGTAATCCTTCCCAACCGTCCGTTGGGTCTTCGATATATAAAACCACTCCACTAGGACATAATCCGTCGAACCTCGCCACTCAATCCGTGGCATTTCCGGCATAGCCAACAGCGCCGCCTTAGCACAATAGTACAGAATGACACAACACGGAGACAACCAGTCTGAACCTAATATCACATCCAAAATCTAACATGCCAAGCATAAAAGATCCGCTCGGGCATTCAAACCCCGATAGTCACTAAACAGTGCCGACACACACGACTCACAACTGCCACATACCCTGAATATGAGAACTTTCCGTCTCCAAGTCCATATGGCACATGAATCAACATACCTGATCCTAGTTCTGCCATCTGAATGCGTACCACACCCTCAAATACCCAACCATTCCACAAGAGATACTCTAAAATTCCTGTGTGCCACCAAACGAACTCGAATATCAACAGTCGATCTAACAAGAATGTGTCGCAATACTACCGATGTACCATCAACTTAATCCAATTGCCTTTTCTGTAACATATACCCTCGTCAAATCACTCCAATTAGCAATACCATTTTCCTAATCATCTGAAGATCACTTCCCTAATCATCTGAAACTGCCTGTGCTGCCTAAGAATTTTATGACCTTCCGTTCAGAATTGAACCGCCTCCGTACATACGCAAATCTCGATCCTCCACACATACCGCATACGCTAATACATCTTAAAATAACATGAGAATTTCATATCCCTTCCGAGCCACAAGCAACTATGTACTCAACCAACCAAGAACTTTCCATTGATCCCATTCAGAAGAAAATCACTACACATCCCCTGCTTTTCATGCCAACCGAAAATATACATCTCTAGTCACGGTAGAAAACAACAAGAATTATCTGACTCCCCTTTGCCCAAACAAGCCTGTCAGGAGTGAATCCTCCTAACTCAACCAACCCACGCATGCCACTAAAACCCAAGAGCATTGTCGCAAAATACCTGTAGAAACTCATTACCTTGCAAACACCCAAAGAACTAACCATATCCTTACCATATCGGTATGGACTACTACCAAGCTATCCCATCTATCCGAGCTCCCTTCTGATTTACCTTCACTTGATACTCCTTCTTGCTATAACATCACATTTCCTCAACCCAAACTTACCACACGAGACCCAAGCATAATACCACACAACCTAAGGCTCACAACCCGCTGAATACTCTTTTAAATGTTCCCCAAAGCACCATATTCAAGATACCTACTCCGAAAGGACTTACTGCGAATCCAAAGCCATTACCTTCATATTTTCCTATACTAATATATAGAATTTCATAATTAATATAGAAAATGCCACAAGTCTTGCCATATCCCACTGAAAAACTCAGTTTCTAGCCATAAGTACAACTTGAAAGCCTCCAATTATTGCATGTAAAATTTTGAACACAATATGACCATTCTATAGAGTCATACACTTTACTAACACCTCTGTTAGATTGATTAAATGAACCGAACAACCAGTTCTTCATTAGCACTCCAACACTACAGAATGTGGCATCATTACAATATAACCAAACAACTTCCTACCCTATGCATCGAGCATTCCTTACCAACTACAACTCAAGTCATTCCCCGATTCTCGTACACCCGTAAAGCATAACATAACCTTTGTTGAAATTTTCCTTTACCCAAGCCATAACTGATTCACAAATACGCCTCGAACTAGAACCATTAGAGCACATAACCGTGCAATTAACTATTCAACAGCGGACTCCCCCACTTGGCTCGAAGCCATGGAACAAAACACGCACCATAACTCATAGAGCATATACTTTATTGTTGCCATAATACCATAGAGAGATTAACTCAATCCTTCATAAGCTCGTGGAACACAGACCATCTAGTACTTCATATCTTCTGCAAATCTCGCATTTACTCTCGTAACAATTAAACCCACTCTCTTAAGTGACCCAAATTAAATTCACACATATATTTCACTTGTAAATAGGATCTTCTAACAGACAACATAAAGATCATACAACTACAGAACACTTTGCAGGAGATAACCTACCTGCTTCGCCTTAAACTTAACATTTATATATACCTTCCACCGTCATAGCCATTATGCAGTCACTTAGCCTTTCTTAGTCTGAACTCATACCGCAATATGAAATTTACTCCACTCCCAACTAGGAGACATGAAAAGATTCTTTACACTCTCATAACTTGAGGCTATAACTCGAATCAAGACGGAAATCGAGTACCTAATAGTTCTTCTATCCTCCAGCAGACTCTTCTCATCGCTTCCAAATCATACGAATACATCTCACAGCACTATCATTCTCATTACATAACCATCCAGCTGTCACTTCTACTAATAAGGAAAATACTGAACATATAAATTCAAAAGCACTTGCTCACACAATCAGCACCTCGATGCTCAAGCTATAGGCAAAAATCTGACCTCGAGCCCTCCAGACTAGCCCAAATCGGGGTGTCACTAGTTATGAGCATCTACTAAGGTCTAGCTACATCTAACGAAGTCTGGAATGTACTAAGTACAGACTAATAGAATAAAAAGGGAGGAAAGAAGTGCTGCGTATGCCGGCAACTACCTTGCTAAACTCCGATGACTTTGCCTCCGATCAACTAATACCCACTGCCAGGCTCAGAAATGAATACCTGAATCTGTACACAAAGTGCATGGAGTAAAGTGAGTACTCCGACTCAGTGAGTAATAATCATAAATAAAGATTGAGTGATACGAAATCAAAGAAAAGTGCAACAACATGCTGTATAGAAGCAGTTCAAAAACCAGTAAGAAAGCAATGAAGCTGTGAAATCCCTTTAAAACATCTTAGCTGAGTTTAAACTTCTTTGAAAATGCCTTTTTCAACGATTACGCAAATGAATGCAGAACAACTAGTGCAGATAAGCATAGAGATCCGTCCTTTGGCACAAATACACAATTAAATAGGTAAATGACAGGTAAACATGAAATATAAACACATAAGGTTCGTCCCTCGGGCACAATGTCAACAAATCCTCCCCTCGGGCAATATCTCAGAACGGTACCAGCCCCTCGGGCAATCACATGGAATAATATCAGCCCCTCGGGCAATCAAATAGAATAATACTACCCTATCGGGCTATTTCTCACATCACAATGGGTACCCGCGCTCACTGGGGGTGTGCAGACTCCGGGAGGGGCCCCTTACGGTCCAAGCGCAATATTAAGCCACCTCGTGGTATCATAAACAGGCCATCGACCTTATATCAATATCAATAAGCCAACTCATGGCATACATATCTCAGGCCCTCGGCCTCATAATCAGATCAGTGTATCAGTGATGCGGCATGCAGCCCAACCCAAATGTATCCTCACACAGAGGCCCTCGGCCTTGCTCAGTCAAAAATCACACAAGCCACTCGAGAAACAATAAAAATATGATGCTCAGCCCAAGATATTATTCGAAATATCATTTCAAGTGTTAAAGCAAAGTAAACCTGGCTGAGTTTTGAAAAACGTGAAAAATATCATGACCGAGTTCAAGTATGAAGTCAAAACAGTGAAAAAATATCAACAAAATCCCCGAAAGGGTTCAAATAATTGGCACCAAGCCCAAATATGGCATTCAACCCAGATAATGATGCTAGCAAATAGTTTTTAATCAAATACACGATAAAATCATCAATCGGGATGGTCCAAGCCACAATCCCCGATAGTACACCACCCCACGCTCGTTATCAAGCGTGTGCCTCACCTCAATATAGCACTACAATGTGAAATCCGGGGTTTCAAACCCTCAGAACATCATTTACAATCATTACTCACCTCGATCCAGTTCAACTCTATCCCGCAATGCCTTTTGCCGCATGAATTGACCTTCGGATGCTCCAAATCTAGCCACAATCAGTACATAATCATTAAAATATTCTAAGGGATGAAGCCCACTTGAAAATATCCAATTTCACACCAAAATCCCGAAATTGCTCAAACCCGACTCCCGGGCCCACGTCTCGGAATATGATAAAATTAACATCAATGGAAACCTCTTCCTCTCACAAATCTATACATACCAAGAACATCAAAATCGGACCTCAGATGGCCCCTCAAATCCTAAATTTACACTCTCTAAATTCAAGACCTAATTCCTCAATGTTAGGCTTAATTCCATGATTAATTAGGTGGAATTCACACAAGAATTGAGTTTTGAGTTCAAAAATCTTACCTCCAAGAAATCTTCTTAAATTCCCTCTTCAATTAGCTCTCCCAAGTTTCAAAATCACTCAACAATGGAGCTTCTTAGCTTTAAAATCGTGGAATAGCCCTTTTAAAACATTCTGCCCAGGCATAAAATCCTTCTTCGCGAACGTGGTCAAAGCCTTGCGTTCGCGAAGCACAAAAAATCCGCAGACCAAAATTTTCCTTACGCAAACGCTACATTGAGCTCGTGAATGCAAAGCTTTACCTAGGAAACCCACCACCGAACGCGTTCAACCTATCGCGAACGCGATGAGTTAAATCCTCTCAAGCTCAGCCTCAGCATACCTTCTACGCGAATGTGGACCTAACTTGCGAACGTGATGAACAAACTCACAGCCCTTCACGAACGCGTCTCCTGCCTCGCGAACGTGAAGGCTAAAATTTCACTCCCTCAGTAGACTCTTTGCGAACGCGACGATCCTCTAGCGAACGCTAAGACCCAAATGTCTACAACTGTTGGAACTCAAAATTTGCAATTTTACACAACATGAAATGGTCCGATTGACCACCCAAAACTCACCCGAGGCCCTCGGGACCTCAACCAAACATGTCAACAGATCTCATAACATCATTCAAACTTGTTCCAACCTTCAGAACACTCAAAAAAATATCAAATTATCAAATTTGCATCGGATTCAAGCCTAAGAATCCCAAAATCTTCTAGATTACGCTTTTGATAAAAAATCCAACCAAACCATGTTCGATTGACCTGAAATTTCGCACACACATCCTAAATGACACAATGGAACTACTGAAACTTCCAAAATTTCTTTCCGACGTCTATATTAAAATCTCACCTATCAACCGGAAAACGCCGAAATCTCAATTTCGCCAATTCAAGCCTAAACCTTCCACGGACCTCCAAAATGCATTCCGATCACACTCCTAAGATCCAAATCACCTTACGGAACTAACCAAATCATAAAATTCCGGTCCAATATCTTATACAAACAAGTCAAACCTTGGTCAAACCTTTCAAATTTTAAGCTTCAACTGAGAATTGTCCTTCCAATGTTATTCTGATTACCCCTGAAAACCAAAACTAACAATTTACATAAGTCATAATACATCACACGGGGTAAGTCATGTCCGAGAACTGGCGAGCAAAGTGCAAAAGCTCAAAACGACCAGTTGGGTTGTTACACTTCTATTATATGATATTATTTCCTGAATCATTAAAACAATTATCAAATCTAATTTGTGAAAATGACCTATAAATAGGTAATAAATTTACAATTGCATTGCCTAATCTATCTATATATTTTTAAAAAAAGAAGAAAATGCATCCATATTTAGTCAAGTGGCAGCCTCACAATAGTCCACTTGGCATTTTAGGACGAAGTTAGTAAGGTTAGGTAATAATTAGTTTCTTATTGAATTTAATTTTTTTAAAAATAAATTATACATTATATGTTGTTAATAATTAGTTGCTCTTTTTGAATTAGAATTTAAACATACTTAACTATTTCTTTTAAGATTTTTTTATATATTTAAAATTATTTTTATTTTACGCTCAATGTCATCTTTCAAGTTTGACACCCAAAATCATCTAGTTACAACTACCATGGCTATACATAATTTCAGCTGACAATATTATTTTACCAATAAAGAATTCAACTATTATGCTAATGAAGACATTACTGCAGAGATTGAATGAGATCAGCCTTCTGATAATCCTTTAGAAATGCGAGGCAAGTCTTATACTCATATTGAAGCATTGTGTGATAGAAGTAGAGATGAAATTATTGAGAAGTATTATCATGTGTGAGTGAATTTACTTATTATTTCATGATGGATTATCAATGTATAGTAATTTGTGGATAGACTTCTAATTTATACTGAATGATGTTATTTTAAACATTCAAATCAGCATATAAAAATAAGTAATTACACTAGATAATATCATATACTTTAGTATAACTATATATGTAAATTTATTTAAATATTTAATATATTTTTTTACTTTATTTTTTATAATTAAATAAAATAAAATAATAATAAAAGTCTCTTACGATAAATATTTAAGTTTATTTTTATGTTTAAAAGAATTATACGACCTTGGTACCATCCTTTTTGGTAATTTGACACTCAAAAATACTTTTTGAAATGATTGGCCAACAAATTATTTACCAAACATTTCAAAAAAATACTCCTTAAATAAATTGGCCAAACACAAAAAGTTTTTATTCAAAAGTACTTTTTAAAAAAAGTACTTTTCAAAATAAGTAGATTTTGGCAGCTTGGACAAACGGGCTCTCAAAATAAGCTAATCCAAATACACTATTGCAACGCAAATTTGCATTTATAATCATGGCTTTATTACAAATACACACTTCACTGTAAACCAACCAAATAATCTACATTGTAGTAAACTAGATGAGGATAGACCCGTATATAGGCATTTTAAAATTGTTATTTTTTTAATAAGTAAATGAATCATTAAATCTCACTTTATACCCATTAAGTCCAAATTATTTACTCTTAAATACCTAAACAAAAACTATTTATTTTTCCTACCTATGCAACCAAGACTATATACCCGACAAAATTTAACATTACCTCGGGAGAAACTGTCACGACCCGGATTTCCCACCATCGGGAGTCATGATGGGCCTACTGTTGGAGCTAGGCAAGCCAAACATTTAACCCTTTGAATAACAACACAACAATAATAACAATAATAAACCTTTAAATGAAAGCGGAAGCCTTTTATAACATAAGTAAATGAAAATCCAAAATGCGGAAGTTAAATATTTCACTACCCAAGGACTGGAGTCGCTATCTCACGGACTACTAATGAGTACTACAAACAAGTCTGAATAGAAATATACATCGTGTTTGTCTCGGTACAATGAAAACAAATAGAAAATATGGAAAGGGACTCCGGCCTGCGAACGCCAGCTAGGCTACCTCGTAGTCCCTGGACTGAAGTCAGCTCCCACTCAGCGTGCTACTGCTGTGATCCAAAAGCTTCTCCGGTACCGTGATCTGTGCAAAAAGCACAAAAGTGTAGCATTAGCACAACTGACCCCATGTGCTGATAAGTGCCTGGCCTAAACCCGGCGAAGTAGTGACGAAGCTAGACAGGACTACCAATCAACCTGTACAGTTCTATATATATATATATATATATATATATATATATATATATATATATAT
>MU687504.1:2182-45500 GCA_026770625.1 Nicotiana glauca | reverse complement strand
GCAAATCCGGGGTTTTAAACCCTCAGAATATCATTCACAAGTATTATTCACCTCTAGCCGGCCGATAATCTAGCTCACCAAGCCTTTCCCTCTCATATCTACCTCCTCAAGCGTAGAATCTGATCAAAACCATAAGGGATACATCAAAATAGGCTAATGGAACATAACCCAATCGAAATAACTCGAAAAACACCCAAAAACACGAAGTTGGCAAAACACGAGCCCCAGGCCCACTTCTCAAAAAATTATGAAATTTACATTTCCAGAATCCTCGTCTCGCCACGAGTCCATACATATAAATTTTATCAAAATCGGAGTTCAAATGGGCCACCTAATCCCAAATTTACATAGCAAAAATCCAAGCCCTAACTTCTTCAATTTATACCCAAATTCAGAGAATTAATGGATGATTCTTCGATTAAATGACGTATTAAGGCCACGAGACTTACCTCCAATCACTTCCCGATGAAATCCCCTTCAAATTCTATCAATTAGCTCTCAAGGTAGTGCAAAAATGGAGGAAATAATGAGGGGTTCGCGACTGAAATGTTTCATAAAAAGCCTTCTGTTCCTCCCAGTTTTACCTTATGCGATCGCATCCCTAGGCATGCGATCGCGATGAACAAAATCTTAATATTCAAAAATCCTTCTATGCGATCGCGGCTGGTCCAATGCGATCGCACTGCACAGCTACTCAACCTTATGCGATCACGTCCTTTACTATGCGATCGCATAATACAAAAATCAACTCCCCTGAATTTCCTCTTATACGAACGCGGAGTCACCTATGCGATCGCGATTCACTTCGGACCAGCTCTATGCGATCGCGACATGGTCTATGCGATCGCATAGGCTTAATTTCCTCTGCAATTTTTCTAAAAAATCTGCTATCTTCCAACATGAGAATTAGTCTGTTTAACCACCCGAATCCATCCCGAGGCCCCCGGGACCTCAACCAAAAACACCAACCTACTCTAAAACACCATACGAACTTGTTCCAATCATAAAAACACATACAACAACACAAGAATCATCAAATTACCACGGATTCAAGCCTAAATTTTCTTAAAACTTCCAAAACTCATATTCGATAAAAAACCCAACCAAACGACGTCCAAATGACCTGAAAATTTGCAGACATGACCAAAATCACCTTACGAAGCTACTGCAACTCTCGGAATTCCATTCCGACCCTTGGCTCAAAATCTCGCCTATCAACCGGAATTCGCCAAAATTCCAACTTCGCCAATTCAAGCCTATTTCTACACCGTACCTCCTCCGATCGCTCTCCTAAGTCACAAATCATCCCCCGAAGCTAACCGAACCACCGAAAATCACATCTGAGCCCTCTAACCACATAGTCAACTTCCGGTTGACTTTTCTTAAACAAACTCCCTTCTAAGAGGCTATGTGCCTTATTTTCAACCAGAACCAATTCAATTATACCCGATCGACTCTAATACTGATATAGAAACATGAAGCAATGCAATAAGGGGAAAATAGGGCGGTAGCTCACGTGACGACGGGCCGGGTCGTCACAATAGTAATAGTAATGCGACAATCTATATGAGTAAAATATTATTCATATTTATATTTATAAATATCGCTTTTTACAGTTGCGCGAGGCCATCCTTTATAAGTAGGATTAAAAAAATTCTAATATAATGCACAAAGTGAGGGTTAGAAGGAAAACTATAGGGTAAGCACATAATAGTAACCATTTTTGCCAATTCTTCATAATCTTTATTTGGATCGTAATATAAAATGCCACCGGTAATAGTATTAATTCCCGGTTGAACTAGATTTGACTTGGTACTAGGGTTAACCTCAGTACCTACACTTGTCCCCTCTTGCGCAACTTTCATTTGAAGATATCTAGCTTTATCTCTAGGGTGTGTGTTTATGTGTCTAGTCAAACTACTTGCACCACTACGGTCTCCAGTATATTTATGAGCCATCAAAGAGTCATAAGTTTTACACTTAGCCTTATCTTGTTCTCTTAGTTGAGTAAAAAAGTGCCAAACAAGAGATGTTTCGGGTCGTTTAGAAGGCTGCCTATTAAAAGTAGGGTGTCATGACCCGGATTTCCCATCCACGGGAGTCGTGATGGCGCCTACTCATGGAAGGTAGGCAAGCCGCGAAATATAAAATTCACTAACTCTTTCTTTTTAGCCATTTTGAACAATTTCAAAGTAACAGGCAGTCAATAGTGAATATTAACGATAAACAGAACAAGCAGAAGACTTTAACAGATAAAAATAACCAAAGCCAGTACTACAATGCCAATATACTCCTTTACCCGAAATCTGGTGTCACAATATCACGGACTATCTATGAGAACTACATGCAAGTGTCTGAAAAGGAAATACAGTCTGTCTCAGAAATAAGTGAAAATAGAACACATAAAGAGATAGAAGAGACGTCGGGCCTGTGGACGCCTGCAGGACTACCTCGGGATCTCTAGCTGGACTGAAAGCAGACTCCACAAGTGCTACTGTCCGAAAGATGCTCCGGGATCCACACATAGTGCAGAGTGTAGCATCAGCACAACCGACCCCATGTGTTGGTAAGTGTATGGCCTAACCTCGGCGAAGTAGTGACGAGGACAGGACTAGACTCCAGATAACCCTGTGCAATTATATAATATACGGTGAAAAAACAAACAGGAATAAACAAATACAAATGGGAGGGGGTACATGCTGCGGGGGAAATATCAAATCCAGTAGTAATTTAAGAGAAATATAAAAGAAATATTTAAGATCTATATCAAAGCCATAATAACACGGTTGCGGCGCGCAACCCGATCTCTATCATTTATCACTGTTGCGGCATCCAATCCGATCCAACTGTATCATTGTTGCGGCGTGCAACCCGATCCATTTATATTACTATTGCGGTGCGCAATCCGATTCATTTATATCATTGTTGCGGCGTGCAACCCGATCCATTATATTATTATTGCGGCGTACAACCCGATCCATTTATCTCACCGTTGCAGCACGCAACCCGATCCAATATATAACAACGTCGCAGCGCGCAACCCGATCCGAATATACATTCAAAAATAATCATAACAGGAGTCCCAACAAGGGATCAATAACGAACTACATTATCCCGGCAAGGGAATCAAGGGAGAAATCTCGTTCCAACATCAAACTACCTCAACTAACACCAATACTCAATCATAAGTAATTTTCACGAAAAAAAGTCTAAAACCTTGCTCATTATCGAGATTCATCAATTTAAGCATCCATAGTATCATTGAAGGACACAATAAATTGTCATTTAAGACTTACGGTCATGCTCGACACCGACGTATAGATACTCGTCACCATGCCTATATACGACACAACTCCTAATCTCTCAAGCTAAGGTTAGACCGAACACTTACCTCGAACTTCTACGGCCAATTCAAGCCTAAAACACCGCTTTCCCTTTTGATTTTTGCTCCAAATATATTGTATCTAGACATAATCGACTTAATAACATCAATAAACTCTAAACAATCCAATTCCAATGTTTAATTATAGCTTTCTAATCATTGTTCCCAAAAAGTCAAAAATTGACCCCGCGCCCGCTTTGTCAAAACACAAGGTTCGGACCAAAACCCGATCACCCATTCACCCACGAGCCCGAATATATAATTTGTTTTGAAATCCAGCCTCAAAACAAGGTTAAATTCTAATCAAAAAGTCCTAACTCTACCCAAATTCCTAATTTAATCTCATGTTTTAGGCCTAGAAATCTAGTGGGTGTTGATAAAAATGGAAGAAAACGAACTTAGGATTACCTACCTATGAAGCTATGGTGAAGCCCATCTTCAAAAATCACCTAAGAAGTGTGGAGAAGATGAAGTTTATGAAAAATGGGTTAAGTCTCATAAAGCATTATGTTTTTCTTAACTTAAAAATAACCGGGTGAATTTGGTCTTTGCATTCGAGATAGGCTCATCGCGTTCGCTATGAGTTGGGCCTGAGATACCTTCGCGTTCGTGAATGACGGCTCGCATTCGTGGAGAAGTAACTCCTCGAGCCTTTGCGTTCTCGTCTAGGTGGTCGTGTTCGCGTAGGTATAATACCTCTCCCCTGCTCAAGGCTCATAAACCTTCGCATTCGCGATACCAGGCCCGCGTTCGCGAAGGGAAGCCCCCCCCCCCAAAGCTTCGCGTTCACGACCTAGGTCTCGCGTTCGCGTAGAAAGAATTTTTCTTCAGCATAATTAACTCATCGCGTTCGCGAGGGTCCTCCCGCGAACGCGAAGAAGGAAATACCAGAATACGAGCAACTGAAAAACCTGCAACTTTTAAGAGTTCAAAACCTTCTGAAACTCACCCGAGCCCTCGGGGCTCCAACCCAAACATATGTACTAACTCAAAAACATCATATGAACTTATCCGTGTACTCAAATCACCAAAATAACATCATGAACATCGAATTAAACCTCTAAACTAATGAAATTCTTCAAAGCTTCTTTAAACATCAAATTTTGCATTTAAGGTCCGAATCAAGTCAAATGGATTCCGTTTCTTACCAAACTGTACCAACAATACATATAAATCATATTGAACCTGTACCGGGCTCCTGAACCATAATACGGGCCCGATACCACAGATTTCACAGAGCATTTCACTTTCAAAAACCTTTATATTTTTCAAAAAATAATTTTTTCTAAAAATTCATTTCTCGGACTTGGGACCTCAGAATTCGATTTCGGGCATACGCCCACGTCCCATATTTTTTCACGAACCCTTCGGGACTGTCAAATTACGTCCGGGTCCGTTGACCAAAAATATTAATCGAAGTCAACTTAAATGCATTTTAAGTCAAAATTTTAATTTTTTCACAGATCTTCACATAACAACTTTTCGGCTATACGCCCGGACTGTGCACGTAAATTGAGATGAATCTAAACGGGGATTATAAGGCCTCGAAACATAGAATTTATTTTAAATTCAAGTGATGACCTTTTGGGTCATCACATTCTCCACCTCTAAAATAACAATTCGTCCTAGAACAGACATAAGAAGGAAGTACATGAATCAGGAAAAAGATGGGGATAACGGCTCCGCATATCATACTTAGACTCCCAGGTCGATGCTTGTCACGACCCGGATTTCTCAACCTCGAGAATTGTAATGGCGCCTACTAGTACGAGCTAGGCAAGCCAATCATCAATTACCTCTTTTAGCGAACATCGACAATATTAGAAACAATGAAGCATATAATAGTAAAGCGGAAGTCTCAAATATAATTAACTGAAAGAAATACGGAAGCTTAACAAAATCCACTACCCAAGACTGGTGTCACGATACTCACGAACGTCTAGAGAATACTAAATACAAGGTTCGAATGAAGCATAAAACTGTTAGTTTCGGTACAAAGATAACAAACTAAAATAGAGATAGAGAGACTCCAGGCCTGCGGACGTCAGCAAGGCTACCTCGGGGTCTCTGGAATGAAGTCAACTCCCGAATCCTCTACTGCTGTCCAAAAGCTACTGCTCCGGTACTGTGATCCGCGCAAAAGAGCACAGAAATGTAGCATCAGCACAACCAACCCCATGTGCTGGTAAGTGCCTAGCCTAACCCCGGCGAAGTAGTGACGAGGCTAGACCAGACTACCAGATAAACCTGTGCAGTTATGAAATATATTGCGGAAAATAAATAGGAAATAAGCAGTTTATAAAAGGAGGGGGAAAACGTGTTGTGGGGAGGCAACGGTTAAACAAGAAGTCTAAACTTAAGGATAGAACAACCAACAGAAACTTAAATTCGGAATAAACACACTCAAGCTATAGTTTGTTGCGGTGCGCAACCCGATTCGATCACATAACAATACTATTGCGGCATGCAACCCGATCCTCAATTATCATTGTTGCGGCGTGCAACTTGATCCATAAATATACAGTGTTGTTGCAGCGTGCAACCCGACCCGAAATTATATAGTATTGTTGCGACGTGCAACCCGATCCACGATTATCTCTATTGCGGCGTGCAACCCGATCCATATATAAATAACAAAACCTCACCCAATCAACAACCACAAGTAAGGGGTAAGGGGGGTAACTACCAGTGATAGAAATCCCGGCAAGGGAATATAACAACACAACTAAATCCCGGCAAAGGGAGCAAAAATCAACAAAACCAATAACACATCCCGGCAAGGGAGTAACCATCAACTCTCTCTCTTTCTTACACTTTTCACTTATAATTCACTGTAACATTCGAGCCATCGCTCCAAAGAGTCATTTCGTATCATATACCTTCTCAATCCGTAATACAACTCGAGCCATTGCTCCATGGAGTTTAGTAATCATAATCTCTATCTCATGCTCTTTACAGTATATAGAAATCATCAAATAAGCATGGAAGAATCACAACAAATCAGGATAATCTCAATATAAGGACACACGGTCATGCTAGACACCAGTGTATAGATACTCGTCACCATGCCTATACACTGTACTTGACAAATAGCAATTAGCAAATAAGACTCTACTCCTATTCCATCAAGACAAAGTTAGACCAGACACTTACATCAACTTCCACGGCTAAATCAATCCATAACGACCACTTTCCCTTTTGAATTCGGCTCCAACTCAATCAAATCTATGAAATAACGACTTTATAGTATTAATAATAGCTAAACAAATCAAACCCAATGCCTAAATATAGATTCCCAACCTTTCTTCCAAAAATTTCAAAATCGACCCCGGGCCCGCTTGGTCAAAACACGAGGTTCGAACCAATTCCATATCACTCATTCCCCCACGAGCCCGAATATACAATTTGTTTTCAAATTCGACCCCAGAACGAGGTCTAAATCGAAGAAAATCGAAAAGCCCCAACTCTACCCTTTCCCCCCAATTTCTACCCTAGATTAGATATTATAGGCTTAGGAATTCAATAAATAATGATGGAAAATGAAGAAAACAAGTTAAACAATGCTTACCCAAGACATTTTGATGAAGAAATGCTCTAAAATTCGCCAGAAGGAGTTCGGGAAGTGTTATGTTATTCCCGTCATTGGTTCTGTTTTAAACTTAAAAATCACTAGGAAAAAATGCTCTATGCGATCGCGGAATAAGGATTGCGATCGCATAGGGAAGGGGGGGAGACATTGCGATCGCATAAGGGCTGGTGCGAACGCAAAGAAGAAAAAATAAAGGTGGGGTTTTCATGCAATACGATCGCGTAGAGTGTAATGCGATCACATAGAAGAATGAAATGAAGCTGGTTTATATGCAATGCGATCGTGGAGAGAAGAATGCGATCGCATAGAAGAATTTTTGGACCCCCTTGCGTTGCTCTATGTGATCGCAGCACTTCTTATGCGATCGCATAGAAGGATTCACTGGGCACATACAACATCTATTTTCTGCAACTTTTCTAAGGCTAAAATCATCCCGAAACACATCTGAATCACACCCGAGCCCTCGGGGCTCCTAACCAAACACACACACTAACTCAACAACATCCTACGAACTTAATCGTGCGATCAAATCGCCAAAATAACATCATAAACAAGGAATCAAACCTCAGAATCATCACTTTTTCATCAAACTTCATAAACTTTCATTTTTAGATATTTAGGTCCGAAACACGTCAAACGACGTCCGATTTCGACCAAATTTCACAGAAAGAGGTTAAACCACGTATAAGACCTGTACCGGGCGGCGGAACCAAAATACGGGCCTGATACCAATGCTTTCTAATCCATTTTCATTTCAAATTTCTAAATAAATTTCAGAAAAATAATTTCTTTTAAAACTTTATTTCTCGGGCTCCGGACCTCGGATTTCGATTCCGGGCATACGCCCGAGTCCAATATTTTTCTACGGACCCTCAAGGACCGTCCAATCACGGGGTCCGTATCCGTTTACCCAAAATGTTGACCAAAGTCAACTTTAATCATATTAATATCAAAATTCATCAATTTTTACACAGAATTCATATTTAAACTTTCCGGCTATGCGCCCGGACTGCGCACACAAAACAAGGTGCCTAAAAGTGAGGTTTTCAAGGCCTCAAAAGCACGGAATAAAAAAGAAAATAGGTGATGACCCTTTGGGTTGTCACATTCTCCACCTCTAAAATAATTGTTCGTCCTCGAACGGACAAAAGAAAGAAGTACCTGAGTTGGGAAATAGATGGGGATAACGGCTCCGCATATCAGACTCGGACTCCCAGGTCGATGCCTAAGGAGGCTGACCTCTCCAATGGACGCGCACTGAAGGAAAATGCTTCGACCTCAACTGTCGAACCTGCTGGTCTAGAATAGCTACCGGCTCCTCCTCATAAGACAGATCCTTGTCCAGCTGGACAGTGCTGAAATCTAACACGTGAGTTGGATCGCCGTGATACCTCCGAAGCATGGACACATGAAACACTGGATGCACGGCTGACAAGCTAGGCGCAAGGCAAGTCTATAAGCCATCTCTCCCACACGATCGAGAATCTCAAATGGACCAATGAACCTAGGGCTAAGCTTGCCATTTTTCCCAAATCTCATCACGCCCTTCATAGGCGACACTCGGAGCAAGACCCGCTCACCAACCATGAAAGCTACATCCCGAACCTTACGATCTGTATAACTCTTTTTCTTAGATTGTGCTGAATGAAGCCTTTCCTGAATAATCTTGACCTTATCCAAGGCCTCCTGAACCAAATCTGTACCCAACAACCGAGCCTCTCCTAGCTCAAACTATCCGACCGAAGATCGACATTGCCTACCATATAAGGCCTCATAAGGAGCCATCTGAATGCTGGACTAGTAGTTGTTATTGTAGGCGAACTCTGCTAAAGGCAAAAACTGGTCCCACAAACCTCCAAAGTCGATAACACAAGCCCGAAGCATATCCTCCAAAATCTGAATAGTCTGCTCAGACTGACCGTCCGTCTGAGGATGAAATGATGTGCTCAACTCAACCCGTGTGCCCAACTCCCGCTGAATTGCACCCCAGAAACGCGAGGTAAACTGCGTACCCCAGTCCGAAATGATAGATACCGGCACACCATGAAGGCGAACAATCTCTCGGATATAAATCTCAGCTAACCTCTCGGATGAATAGGAGACTACCACAGGAATGAAATGTGCTGACTTGGTCAGCCTATCAACAATAACACATATCACATCGAACTTCTTCCGAGTCAACGGAATTCCGATAATGAAATCCATGGTAATCCTCTCCCACTTCCACTTGGGAAGCTCGATCCTCTGAAACAAACCACCAGGCCTATGATGCTCATACTTAACCTGCTGACAATTCAAATATCGAGCCATATATGCAACAATACATTTCTTCATCCTGCGCCACCAATAGTGCTGCCTCAAATCTTGATACATCTTCGCGGTGCCCGGGTGAATAGAATACCCAGAACTATGGGCCTCCGCTAAATCAACTCTCGAATCTTATCGACATTGGGCACACAAACTCGCCCCTGTAATCTCAAAACACCATCGGTATCTAAGGTCACCTTCGTGGCACCTCCACGGTGCACCGTGCCTCTTAGGACACACAAATGGGGATCATCAAACTGCCGATCACGAATACGTTCCAATAATGAAGAACGCGCGACTGTGCAGGCTAACACTCTACTAGGCTCAAAAATATCCAACCTCACAAATCGATTAGCCAAGGCCTGAATATCCAAAGCAAGCGATCTCTGGATGACCGGGATATAAGTAAGACTACCCATGCTGACGGACTTCCTACTCAATGCATCAGCCACCACATTGGCTCTCCCCGGGTGATACAAAATAGTAACATCATAATCTTTCAATAACTCCAACCACCATATCTGCCTCAATTTCAACTCCTTCTGCTTGAACAAGTACTGAACAATCTTGTGATCAGTGTACACCTCACACGTCACACCATACAGGTAATGCCTCCAAATCTTCAAAGCATGAACAATGACTGCCAACTCTAGATCATAAACCGGATAATTCTTCTCGTGGATCTTCAACTGCCTCTAAGCATAAGCAATGACTCTACCATCCTGCATCAATACTGCACCAAGCCCAATACGGGAAGCATCACAATAAACTGTATAAGGCCCTGAACCTGTGGGCAAAACCAATATCGGTGCCGTAGTCAGAGCTGTCTTGAGCTTCTGAAAGCTCGCCTCACACTCATCTGACCATCTGAACTGGGCACCCTTCTGGGTCAATCTGGTCATCGGGGCTGCAACAGATGAAAATCCCTCCACAAACCGACAGTAATAACCTGCTAACCCTAAGAAACTCCGAATCTCGGGAGCTGATGCTGGTCGAGGCCAGTTATTCACTGCCTCAATCTTCTTCGGGTCCACCTAAATACCCTCTACTGATACGATGTGACCCAGAAATGCAACCGAACTCAAGTAGAACTCGCACTTCGAGAACTTAGCATATAACTGACTATCCTTCAGAGTCTGAAGAACCACTCTGAGGTGCTGCTCGTGCTCCTCCTGGCTGCAGGAGTACACCAGAATATAATCAATAAAGACTATCACGAACAAGTCCAAATAAGGCCTGAACACTAGGTTCATCAACTCCATAAATGTTGTTGGGGAATTGGTCAACCCAAACAACATGACCATGAACTCATAATGACCATATCGAGTGCGGAATGCTGTCTTAGGGACATCAGACGCCCTAATCCTCAACTGATAGTAGCCAGATCTCAAGTCTATCTTGGAAAACACCTTCATACCCTGAAGCTGGTTGAACAAATCATCAATCCTCGGCAGTGGATACTTGTTCTTAATCGTCACTTTGTTCAATTGCCGGTAATCAATCCACATCCTCATCGAACCATCATTTTTCTTCACAAATAACACTGGCGCACCCCAAGGAGAAACACTAGGTCTGATAAAACCATTCTCTAACAAATCCCGCAATTGGTCATTTAACTCCTTCAACTCTGGTGGGGCCATGCGATATAGCGGGATAGAAATGGGCTGAGTGCCTGGAGCCAAATCAATAAAAAAAATTAATATCCCTGTCGGGCAGTATACCCGGCAGGTCTGAAGGGAAAACCTCGGGGAACTCCCGAACAATAGGAACAGAATCAATAGAAGGGACCTCTGCGCTGGAATCGCAAACATACACCAGCTAATCTAAACACCCCTTCTCGAACATGCGTCGAGCCTTTACATATGAAATAGCACTATAGGTGGTATGCCCCGGGGTCCCTCTCCACTCCAAACAGGACAAATCTGGCAAAGCCAAGGTCACGGCCTTGGCGTGACAATCCAAGATAGCATGATATGGGGACAACCAATCCATCCCTAATATAACGTCAAAATTCACCATGTCTAAGAGCAATAAATCGACACGGGTCTCAAGACCCTCAAACACTACCACACAGGAACGATGAACTCGGTCGACCACTATAGAATCACCCACCGATGTGGATACATAAACAGGAATACCCAAAACATCACTAGGCATAACCAGGTAGGGTACAAAATAGGATGACACATACGAATACGTAGACCCAAGGTCAAATAGCACTGAATCATCCCTATCACAGACCAGAATAGAACCTATAATGACTGCATATGAAGACTCAGCCTCTGGCCTGGCTGGAAGAGCATAACATCAGAGCTGGGCCCCACCTCCCTAAACCATATCTCTGGGATGATCAGCTGCTGGCTGGCCTCTACCTCTGGCGGTCAGAGCTCAACCTCTATGATCTCTGCCTCCACCTCTATGGCCTCTACCCCCGCCTCTAGCTGGCTGGGCGGCCTATGGATCACCTGATGCATGTATCATAGGATGAGGACCTTGCTGCTGTGACTAAGCACCTCTCAACCTCGGGCAAGCCCTCCTGATGTGATCATACTCACCACACTCATAGCACCCGCCTGAATGCTGCAGCTGAGAAGACTGTGACTGAACCTGTCGACCTGAATGTCCACCCCGAAAACTCTGAAGTGGTGGGGCACTGATGGGTGTTGATAGGGAACTGTAAAGCTGCTGGTCAATATAATGTGGCTGAGAACCACGACCGTCTGAAGTACCATAAAAGACATGGAGAGCTGACTAAAAGGGCCTCGGAGGATGGCCTCTATCATAAGAATCTCTACCTCCAGATGAGGTACCACTGAACCTGCCTACATGACGGGGCCTCTTATCTGACCCATGACCACCTCCCCATGCAAGAGCCATCTCAACTTTATGGGCCACATTGGATGCCTCTTGAAAAGAAATCTCACTCCCCGCTCCCATAGCCATCTGGAGACGGATCGGCTGAATCAATCCATCAATAAACCTCTGCACCCTCTCTCTCTCTCGGTGGGGAGTATAACAATAGCATGGCGTTCTAGATCAATGAACCGGGTCTCATACTAAGTAACTATCGTAGAGCCCTGCTGGAGGCGCTCGAACTGCCTGCGAAGAGCCTCTCGCTGAGTAACTGGGAGAAACTTCTCCAAAAATAACTCTGCAAACTGGTCCCAAGTCAATGATGGCGACCTTATTGGTCTGGATAAATAATAGTCCCTCCACCAAGTCTTGGCGGATCCTTCTAGTCGAAAGGTGGCGAAGTCGGCCCCATTGGTCTCCACAATACCCATAATTCGAAGGATCTCATGGCAGCTAAATAAGAAATCTTGTGGATTCTCTGAAGAAGTACCGCTGAATGTGGTGGTGAAGAGCTTGGAGAACCTATCAAGCCTCCACAAAGCATCTGCGGACATAGTCGCTCCATCGCCGGCCTGGGTCACAATACCCGACTGAACTGCCACAGCTAGTTGAACCACTGGAACCTGAGCCTGGGGAGCTACCTGCTCCGGAGTACGTATAGCGGGAGTCTGAACTCCTCCCCTAGCCTGAGAAGTGGCTGGTACTACTGGAAGCAAACCCGCTCGAGAGACGCTCTCCACAAAGCCTACCAATCTGACCAAAGCGTCCTAAAGAACTGGGGCGGCTATGAACCCCTCTGGGACCTGAGCTGGGCCCACCGAAGCTGTTGGGGCTAGAACCTCCTCATCATAATCAACATGATGCTCCACCTCTGGGACTGCTGCCCGGGGCTGAGCTCTGCCCCTGTCTTGGCCTCTAGCACGGCCTTGCCCTCGCCCTCTACCCCTCGTAGGAGCTGCAACTGGGGGCTCAGGCTGCTGCGCGGTAGAAGAGGAATCACGTGTTCTCACCATCTGCGAAAGAATAGAGTAGAAAGACAATCAATTTTTGAGTAACAGAATCGCACGACAAGAAAGAATAAAAGTGAAATTTTCCTAACTCCGTAGACTCTAAGGGATAAATACAGACGTCTCCATACCGATCCCTCAGACTCTACCGAGTTTGTCCGTGAGTTGTGAGACCTATGTAACCTAGTGTTATGATAACAACTTGTCACGACCCGGATGTTCCACCCTCGGGAGTCGTGATGGCGTGTACTAGTAGGAGCTAGGCAAGCCAATCATCAATTACCTCTTTTAGCGAACATCGACAATATTAGAAACAATAAAGCATATAATAGTAAAGCGGAAGCCTCAAATATAATTAACTGAAAGAAATACGGAAGCTTAACAAAATCCACTACCCAAGACTGGTGTCACGATACTCACGAACGCCTAGAGAATACTAAATACAAGGTTCGAATGAAGTATTAAACTGTTTGTTTCGGTACAAAGATAACAAACTAAAATAGAGATAGAGATACTCCAGGCCTGCGGACGTCAGCAAGGCTACCTCGGGGTCTCTGGACTGAAGTCAACTCACGAATCCTCTACTGTTGTCCAAAAGTTGTTGCTCCGGTATTGTGATCTGTGCAAAAGAGCACAGAAGTGTAGCATCAGCACAACCGACCCCATGTGCTGGTAAGTGCCTAGCCTAACCTCGGCGAAGTAGTAACGAGGTTAGACCAGACTACTAGATAAACCTGTGCAGTTATGAAATATATTGCGGAAAATAAATAGGAAATAAGCAGTTTATAAAAGAAGGGGGAAAACATGACGTGGGGAGGCAACAGTCAAACAAGAAGTCTAAACTTAAGGATAGAACAACCAACAGAAACTTAAATCCGGAATAAACACACTCAAGTTATAGTTTGTTGTGACGCCCGATTCGATCATATAACAATAGTGTTGCGGTGTGCAACCCGGTCCTCAATTATCACTGTTGCGGCGTGCAACCCGATCCATAAATATACAGTGTTGTTGCGGTGTGCAACCCGACCCGTAAATATATAGTGTTGTTGCGGCGTGCAACCCGATCCACGATTATATCTGTTGCGGCGTGCAACCCGATCCATATATAAATAACAAAACCTCACTCAATCAGCAACCACAAGTAAGGGGTAAGGGAGGTAACTACCAATGACAGAAATCCTGGCAAGGGAATATAACAACACAACTAAATCCCGGCAAGGGAGCAAAAATCAACAAAACCAGAAACACATCCCGACATGGGAGTAACCATCAACTCTCTCTCTTTCTTACACTTTTCACTTATAACTCACTGTAACATTCGAGCCATCGCTCCAAAGAGTCATTTCGTATCATATACCTTCTCAATCCGTAACACAACTCAAGCCATTGCTCTACGGAGTTTAGTAATCATAATCTCTATATCATGCTCTTTACAGTATATAGAAATCATCAAATAAGCATGGAAGGATCACAACAAATCAGGATAATCTCAATATAAGGACACACGGTCATGCTAGACACCAGTGTATAGATACTCGTCACCATGCCTATACACCGTACTCGATAAATAGCAATTAGCAAATAAGAGTCTACTCCTATTCCCTCAAGCGAAAGTTAGACCAGACACTTACCTCAACTTCCACGGCTAAATCAATCCACAACGACCGCTTTCTCTTTTGAATTCGGCTCCAACTCAATCAAATCTATGAAATAACGACTTTATAGTATTAATAATAGCTAAATAAATAAAACCCAATGCCTAAATATAGATTCCCAACCTTTCTTCCAAAAATTCCAAAATCGACCCCGGGCCCGCTTGGTCAAAACATGAGGTTCGAACCAATTCCATATCACCCATTCCCCCAACGAGCCCGAATATACAATTTGTTTTCAAATTCGACCCCAAAATGAGGTATAAATCGAAGAAAATTGAAAAGCCCTAACTCTACCCTTTTCCCCCAATTTCTACCCTAGATTACATGTTATAGGCTTAGGAATTCAATAATTAATGATGGAAAATGAAGAAAACAAGTTAAACAATGCTTACCCAAGAAGTTTTGATGAAGAAGTGCTCTAAAATTCACCCTAGGACTTTGGAGAAGAAGGAGTTCGTGAAGTGTTATGTTATTCCCGTCACTGGTTCTGTTTTAAACTTAAAAATCACTGGGCGAAAATGCTCTATGCGATCACAGAATAAGGATTGCGATCGCATAGGGAAAGGGGGGAGACACTGCGATCGCATAAGGGCTAGTGCGAACGCATAGAAGAAAAAAATAAAGGTAGGGTTTTCATGCAATGCGATCACGTAGAGTGTAATGCGATCGCATAGAAGAATGAAATGAAGCTGGTTTATATGCAATGCGATCGCGGAGAGAAGAATGCGACCGCATAGAAGAATTTTTGGACCCCCTTAAGTTGCTCTATGCGATCGCATCACTTCCTATGCGATCGCATAGAAGGATTCACTTGGCACAGACAACAACTATTTTCTGCAACTTTTCTAAGGCTAAAATCATCCCGAAACACATCCGAATCACACCCGAGCCCTCGGGGCTCCTAACCAAGCACACACACTAACTCAACAACATCCTACGAACTTAACTGTGCGATCAAATCGCCAAAATAACATCATAAACGAGGAATCAAAACTCAGAATCATCACTTTTTCATCAAACTTTCATTTTTAGATATTTAGGTCTGAAACACGTCAAACGACGTTCGATTTCGACCAAATTTCACAGGAAGCGCTTAAACCACGTATAAGACCTGTATCGGGCGCCGGAACCAAAATATGGGCCTGATACCAATTCTTTCTAATCCATTTTCATTTCAAATTTCCAAATAAATTTTAGAAAAATAATTTCTTTTAAAAATTCATTTCTCGGGCTCGAGACCTCGGATTTCGATTCCGAGCATGCGCCCGAGTCCCATATTTTTCTACGGACCCACCGGGACTGTCCAATCATGGGTCCGGGTCCGTTTTGCCCAAAATGTTGACCAAAGTCAACTTTAATCATATTAATATCAAAATTCATCATTTTTTACACAGAATTCATATTTAAACTTTCCGGCTACGCGCTTGGACTGCGCACGCAAAATGAGGCAACTAAAAGTGAGGTTTCAAGGCCTCGGAAGCACGAAATGAAAGACAAAACAGGTGATGACCTTTTGGGTCGTCACAATGCCTCAATAGGCTGACCTCTCCACTGAACACGAACAGAAGGAAAACTCTTCGACCTCAACTAACGAACATGTCGGTCTAGAATAGCTATCGGCTCCCCCTCATAAGACAAGTCCTTGTCCAACTGGACAATGCTGAAATCTAACACGTAGGATGGATCGCCGTGATATTTCCGAACCATGGACTTATGAAACACTAGATGTATGGCTGATAAGATCTGTGGCAATGCAAGTCTATAAGCTACCTCTCCCGCTCGATCAAGAATCTCAAACGCACCAATGAACCTAGGGCTAAGCTTGCCCTTCTTCCCAAATCTCATCACACCCTTCATAGGCGACACTCGAAGCAATACCCGCTCAGCGACCATGAAAGCCAAATCTCGAACCTTGCGGTTGGCATAACTCTTTTGCCTGGACTGAGTTGTACGAAGCCTATCCTGAATGATCCTGACCTTGTCCAAGGTATCCTGAACCAGATCCGTACCCAACAACTGAGCCTCTCCCGGCTCAAACCATCCAACCGGTGACCAACACCGCCTACCATACAAAGCCTTGTAAAGAGCCATATAGATACTCGACTAGTAGCTGTTGTTGTAGGCAAACTCTACTAAAGGCCAAAACTGATCCCACGAGCCTCCAAAGTCAATGACACAAGCCCGGAACATATCCTCCAAAATCTGAATAGTCCGCTCGGACTGCCCGTTCATCTGAGGATGAAATGTTGTGTTCAACTCAACCCGTGTGCCCAACTCTCGTTGAACTGCTCTCCAAAAATGTGAGGTAAATTGCGTACCTCGGTCCGAAATAATAGACACGGGCACACCATGAAGATGAACAATCTCTCGGATATAAATCTCAGCTAACCTCTCGGAAGAATATGAGACTGCCACCTGAATGAAATGCGATGACTTGGTCAGCCTATCAACAATAAACCACACTACATCAAACTTCCTTTGAGTCCGTGGGAGTCCAACAACGAAGTCTATAGTGATTCGCTCCCACTTCCTCTTAAGAATCTCAATCTTCTGGAACAAACCACCGGGCCTCTGATGCTCATACTTAACATGCTAACAATTCAAACATCGAGCCATATATGCCACGATATCCTTCTTCATTCTCTGCCACCAATAATGCTACCGTAAATCCTTATACATATTTGCGGCGCCCGGATAAATAGAGTATCGAGAGCTATGGGCCTCCTCTAAAATAAAATCTCGGAGTCCATCTACATTAGGAACACAAACTCAACCCTACAATCTCAAAGCTCCATCATCACCTAAGGTAACCTGTTTTGTACCTCCGTGCTGCACCGTGTCTCTAAGGACACAAAAATAGGGATCATCATACTACCGATCACGGATACACTCCAATAAAGAAGAACAAGTGACCGTGCAAAATAACACATGATTGGGCTCAGAAATATCCAGCCTCACGAACTGATTGGCCAAAGCCTGAACATCCAAAGAAAGCAGTCTCTCACCGACTAGAATATAAGCAAGACTGCATATACTGGCTGACTTTCTACTCAAAGCATCGGCCACCTCATTGGCCTTTCCCGGATGATATAAGATGGTGATATCATACTCTTTCAACAACTCCAACCACCTCATTTACCTCAAATTCAACTCATTCTGCTTGAACAAATACTGCAGTCTCTTGTGATTCGTGAACACCTCACATGCCATGCCATACAGATAATGCCTCCAAATCTTTAATGCATGAACAATGGACGCTAACTCCAAATCATGAACCGAATAGTTCTTATCATAAATCTTCAACTGCCGCAAAGCATAAGCAATGACCTTGCCATCCTGCATCAACACTGCACCAATCCCAATGCGAGATGTATCACAATAAATTGTACATGGCCCTGAACATGTAGGCAAAATCAATATTGGTGTCGTAGTCAAAGCTGTCTTGAGATTATGAAATCTCGCCTCACACTCGTTTGACCATTTGAACTGGGCACCCTTCTAGGTCAACCTAGTCGTCGGGGTTGCAATAGATGAAAACCCCTCTACGAACCGACGATAGTAGCCTGCCAACCCCAAGAAGCTCTGAATCTCTATAGCTGATGTTGGTCTAGGCCAGTTCTTGACTGCCTCAATCTTCTTCGGATAACCTGAATACCCTCTACTAATACAACATGACCCAAGAATGCAACTGAACTCAACCAAAACTCACACTTTGAAAACTTAACATACAACTGACTATCCCTCAGAGTCTGAAGAACCACTCGAAGGTGCTGCTCGTGCTCTTCTTGGCTGTGGGAGTATATCTAAATATCATCAATGAAGACTATCACGAATGAATCCAGATAAGGCCTGAACACTCAGTTCATCAAGTCTATAAAAGTTGCTGGGGAATTTGTCAACCCGAATGACATCACCAAGAACTCATAATGCATGTACCGAGTGCGGAAAGCTGCCTTAAGGACATCAGATGCCCTAATCCTCAACTACCAGATCTCAAGTAAATCTTTGAGAATACCTTGGCACCCTGAAAATGATCAAACAAATCATCAATCCTCGGCAGAAGATACTTATTCTTGATGGTATTGTTCAATTGCCGGTAATCAATACACATTATCATCGACCCATCCTTCTTCTTAACAAACAACACCGGCGTACCCCAAGGTGAAACACTAGGTCTAATGAAACCCTTCTCAAGCAAATCTTGCAACTGCTCCTTCAATTCTTTCAATTTAGGCCGGGCTATACGATACGGCGGGGCCATACGATACGGCGGGATAGAAATGGGTTGAGTGCTCAGAGCCAAATCAATGCAAAAATCAATATCCCTGTAGGGTGGCATACCCAGCAGGTCTGATGGAAATACCTCAGGAAACTCCCAAACAACAGGCACATAATCAATAGAAGGGACCTCAACACTAGAATCGCGAACATAAGCCAAATATGCCAAACACCCCTTCTCGACCATACGTTTAGTCTTTACATAAGAGATAATACTACGGGTAGAATGACCAGAAGTCCCTCTCCACTCTAAACGAGGCAAACCTGGTAAGGCTAAGGTCACAGTCTTAGCATGACTGTCCAAGATAGCATGGTAAGGTGATAACCAGTCCATCCCCAATATAAAATTAAAATCAACCATGTCCAGAAGCAATAAATCTACGCGAGTCTCAAGACCCCCAATCACCACAATACAAAAACGATGGACTTGATTTACCACAATAGAATCACCCATCGGTGTAGACACATATACAGGGACACTCAAGGAATCACTAGGCATGATTAGATACGATGCAAAATAAGATGACACATAGGAGTAGGTAGACCCTGGATCAAATAAAACTGAAGCATCTCTGCCACAAATAAGAATAGTACCTATAATAACTGCATCGGAAGCCTCAGCCTCAGGCATGGCTGGAAGAGCATACAATCGGGGTTGGGTCCCACCACCATGGACTACATCTCTAGGACGGTCTGCAGGTGGCTGACCTCCACCTCTAGCGGTCTGAGATCCACATCTAGCACCTCTGCCTCTACCTCTAGCACCTCTACCCCCCACCTCTAGCTGGCTGGGCGGGCTGTGGAACACTTGGTACATGAACCATAGCATGGGAACCCTGCTGTTGCGACTGAGTACCCACCAATATCGAATAAGCCCTTTGGATATGACCATACTCACCACACTCATAGCATCCACCTGAGTGATGCGGTTGAGAAAACTGAGATTGACCCTGGCGACCTAAATGACCACCCCAAAAACTCTGGAGCGGCGGTGCACTAATATGAGCTGGTAGTGCACTGTAGGGATGCTGATCAGAATACTGCATATGAGAACCACGACCACTTGAAGCACCCTGAGAAACTTGAAGTTCTGACTGAAAGGGCCTAGGATAATAGCCTCTACCATATGAATCCCTGCCTCCAGACGAGGCACCACTGAATCTGCCTGAATGATGGGGCCTCTTGTCCAACCCATGACCACCTCCCTATGACAGAACCATCTCCACTCTCCTGGCCACATTGGCTGCCTCTTGAAAGGTAATCTCATTCCCAGTCTCCCTAGCCATCTGAAGTCTAATTGGCTGAATAAGCCCATCAATGAACCTCCTCACCCGCTCTCTCTCTCGGTGGGAAGTATGACAAGAGCATGACGAGCCAAGTCGATGAATCTTATTTCATACTGGGTAACAGTCATAGAACCCTAATGGAGACACTCAAACTGCCTTCGATATGCCTCTCTCTGAGTGATAGGGAGAAAATTCTCCAGAAATAGCTGAGTAAACTGCTCCCAAGTCAAGGCTGGCTATCCGGCTGGTTTGGACAAGCAATAATCTCTCCACCAAGTATTGGCAGATCCAGACAAGCGAAAAGTGGCAAAATAAACCCCATTGGTCTCAATTGTCCCCATATTCATGAGAACCTCATGACAACTGTCTAGATAATCCTGGGGATCCTCATAAGATGCACCACTGAAAGTAGTAGTGAAGAGTTTGGTGAACCTGTTCAATCTCCACAAAGCATCGGCACACATATCTGCTCTATCACTGGTCTGAGCTACTACACCCGGCTGGACTACTCAAACTAGTTGAGCTGCTGGAGTCTGAAATTGGGGATCCATCTACTCCAGAGTGCGTGTAGCAGGAGTCTGGGCTCCTCCTCTAACCTGAGAGACGACTGGTGCTACAGGAAGTAAGCCTTCCCGAATGACACTCTCCATAAGGCCCACTAGACGGACCAAAGCATCCTGGAGTACAGGGGTAGCAATAAACCCCTTTCGGACCTGAGTTAGGCCCACCGAAACTGTCTGGGTCGGAACCTCATCATCAAATTCAACCTGAGGCTCTGCCGCTAGCGCTGCTGCTCTAGGCTGAGCTCTGCCCCTTCCCCTGCCTCGGCCTCTAATACGGCATTAGCCTCGCCTTCTGCCCCTCATGGGAGCTACTGCAGGTGGCTTGGACTGCTGATCGGTTGATGAGGAAGCGCATGTTCTCGCCATCTGCGAAAGAACAGAGTAGAAATTCAATTAGCTTTGAGAAACCAAACTGCACGACAAGAAAGAATCAATGTGAAGTGTTTCCTAACTATGTAGCCTCTGGGTGATAAATACAGACGTCTCCGTACTGATCCCTCAGACTCTACTAAGCTTGTCCGTGAATTTTGAGACCTATGTAACCTAGAGCTTTGATACCAACTTGTCACGACCCGAATTTTCCACCCTCGAGAGTCGTGATGGCGCCTACTCATGGAATCTAGGCAAGCCGTCAAATATAGAATTCACTAACTCTTTCTTTTTAGCCACTTTTAACAATCTGGAATTAACAGGTAGTCAATAGTGAATATTAACGATAAACAGAACAAGCGGAAGACTTAAACAGATAAAAATAACCAAAGCCAGTACTACAATGCCAATATACTCCTCTACTTGGGATCCGGTGTCACAATATCACCGACTATCTATGAGAACTACATACAAGTGTCTGAAAAGGAAATATAGTCTGTCTCGGAAACAAGTGGAAACAGAACACATAAAAAGATAGAAGAGACGTCGGGCCTGCGAACGCCTGTAGAACTACCTCGGGATCTCTAACTGGACTGAAGGCAGCCTCCATAAGTGCTACTGTCTGAAAGTTTCACCGGGATCTGCACATAATGCAGAGTGTAGGATCAGCACAACCGACCTCATGTGCTGGTAAGTGTCTGGCCTAAACCCGGTGAAGTAGTGATGAGGCTAGGACCAGACTCCAGATAAACATGTGCACTTATATAATATACAACGGAAAAACAAACAAGAATAAACAAATACAGATGTGAGGGGGTACATGTTGCGGGGGAACTATCAAATCCAATAGTAATTTAAGAGAAATATAAAAGAACAATTTAAGATCTATATCAAAGCCATAATAACACTGTTGCGGCGCGCAACCCGATCCCTATCATTTATCACTGTTGCGGCGTGCAACTAGATCCAACTGTATTATTATTGCGGCGTGCAACCTGATCCATTTATATCACTGTTGTGGTGCGGAACCCGATTCATTTATATCATTATTGCAGCGTGCAACCTGATCCATTATATTATTGTTGTGGCGTGAAACCCAATCCATTACATTATTGTTATGACGTGCAACCCGATCCATTTATCTCACTGTTGCGGCGCGCAACCTGATCCAATATATAACAATGTTGCGGCATGCAACCCGATCCAAGTATTCATTCAACAACAATCATAACAAGAGTCCCGGCAAGGGATCAATAACGAACTACACTATCCAGGCAAGGGAATCAAGGGAGAAATCTCGTTCCAACATCAAACTACCTTAACTAACACCAATACTCAATCATAAGTAATTTCCACAAAAACAATCTAAAACCTTGATCATTATCGAGATTCGTCAATTTAAGCAACTGTAGTATCATTTAAGAACACAATAAATTGCCATTTAAGACTCACGGTCATGCTCGACACTGATGTAAAGATACTCGTCACTATGCCTATACATCGTACTCAATAAGAAGCAATTAGCAAATACGACACAACTCTCAATCCATCAAGCTAAGGTTAGACCGAAAACTTACCTCGAACTTCTACGGCCAACTCAAGCCTCAAACAACCCTTTTGAATTTAGCTCCAAATCGATTGTATCTAGACATAATTGACTTAATAACATCAATAAACCCTAAACAATCCAATTCCAATGTTTAATTATAGCTTTATAATCATTCTTCCTGAAAAGTAAAAAATTGACCTCGGGCCTGCCTTGTCAAAATACGAGGTTCGGACCAAAACCCAATCATACATTTACCAAGGAGCCCGAATATATAATTTGTTTTGGAATCCGACCCCAAAACGAGGTCAAATTCCCAATAATCAAAATGTCATAAGTCTACCCAATTCTCTAATTTTCTACCATTAATCTCATGTTTTAGGCCTAGAAATCTAGTGGGTGTTGATAAAAAATGGAAGAAAACGAGCTTAGTATTACATACTTATGAAGCTATGGTGAAGTCCCTCTTCAAAAATCGCCCAAGAGGCATGGAGAAGATGAAGTTTATGAAAAATGGGTTAAGTCCCGTAATGCATTATGTTTTTTTTAACTTAAAAATAACTGAGCGAATTTGGTCTTCGCGTTCGCGATGAGTTAGGCCTGATAGACCTTCGCGTTCGCGAATGACGGCTCACGTTCGCGGAGAAGTAACTTCTCGAGACTTCGCGTTCGCATCCAGGTGTTCGCGTTCGCGTAGATATAATACCCCTCCCCTGTCCAAGGCTTATAAACCTCTGTGTTCGCGATACTAGGCTCGCGTTCGCGAATGGAAGACCCCCCAAAGCTTCGCGTTCACGACCTGGGTCTCGCGTTCGCGTAGAAGGAATTTTCCTTCAGCATAATTAACCCATCGTGTTCGCGAGGGTCCTCCCACGAACGCGAATAAGGAAATACCAGAATACCAGCAACTAAAAAACCTCCAACTTTTAGGAGTTCAAAACCTTCCGAAACACATTAGAAACTCACCCGAGTCCTCGGAGCTCCAACCCAAACATACTTATTAACTCAAAAACATCATATGAACTTATTCGTGTACTCAAATCACCAAAATAACATCATGAACATCGAATTAAACCTCAAAACTAATAAAATTCTTCAAAGCTTCTTTAAACATCAAATTTCCATTTAAGGTCTGAATCACGTCAAATGGATTCCGTTTCTTATCAAACTGTACCGATAACACATATAAATCATATTGAACCTGTACAGGTCTCCGGAACCATACGGGCCCGATACCACATATTTCACATAACATTTTACTTTTAAAAACCTTTATATTTTCCAGAAAATAATTTCTTCTAAAAATTTATTTCTCGGACTCGGGACCTCGGAATGCGATTCCAGGCATATGCCCAAATTCCATATTTTTCCGCGGACCCTCCAGAACAGTCAAATCATGGGTCTGGGTCCGTTTACCCAAAATATTGGCCGAAGTCAACTTAAATGTATTTTAAGTCAAAATTTCAATATTTTCACAGATTTTTCACATAACAGCTTTTCGGCTACACATCTGGATTGTGCACGCAAATCGATGTGAAGCTAAATGGGGATTTTAAGGCCTCAAAACGTAAAATTCATTTTAAATACAAGTGATGACCTTTTGGGTCATCATATAGGGGTTACTACATGAGGGTTAGGCGATGCATCATTTGGATTATTATCAGTTGGGTTAACAATATGACTAGTAGGTGTATCATCTAAATCCGGTTGCATTTCATCAAAATCACCATTTTCCTCATCAAATTCATCGATAATTTCATTAGGATAAAGACAATTCATATATTCATCATTTAATTGTTGACCTGGTGCAACACCATGGCAAAATTGACTATCGGTAAATTAAAAATATGGGTTATCACTATCAAGAATAACAGGTGGAGGAGGACAAGTAACAGGTCTGGATCGGGGAGCCGAGGGAGGAGTAGTAGGTTGGCGATTAGATTCACCAATTTTAGATTTTCACTTACCCTTACCACCAATTTTCCCCCCAAAGAAAAGTCCATATTAATTATAATTACACAAACTAAAACAAACAAAACTATAATATTAAAACTTAAGAGTTGGAACGAGTTTACCGAATTGACGAACAACTTCTTGAAAATTGAATATCATTGAAGACTTGAATACTTGAATACTTCAATTCACCAACTTCACAATTTTTTTTCAAAATTGCAATAATAAAGTAAGAAATTACAGAAGAAAATTATAGAGATATTGAGAGAGATTGATGAATTTGTGAGTAAAAATGAAAGAATAAGGGGGTATTTATAGATGAGAATAGGGAACAAGTGTAATTATAAAAAGTTTGGGTTAAAACAAAGTTCGGGGGCCAAATGGCTATTTTTTAAAAAGCCAAACGGCTAAATTGGCAGGCCAACAGCAAGTTTTTAAATATAAAATCGTTGGCCAATTTTTAAAAAAAATGTTTTTTTAAAAAAATAGTTGTTGGGCCCGGTTGAACCAGCCTAGGCCCGTCTGCCGGTCCCAGGCTCGCGGTCTATTTTTAGAGGATCGGCCCATAGTGGGCTTTTAGGTCTGTTTGGCCCGTGGTATCGTGGGCCCAGGCCGATCCCAGGCTGGGCCCGACCCACAATACAGCCTTATCGATGGGTGCTAGAGATAATAAAACAATTGTGTATTATATATATAGAGAGAAATCATTCACAAACCAATCAAGCTATGAAAGTATTAACTCAATACATAATACTAATTAAATAAAATAATTTGAAACTAACTACATAAGAGTTGAATATGCCTAAACTATTACACATCAAATATAATTCTCCTGAACTCATCAACAATTTTCATAAGACTCATTCTTGTGCCTTGAAGCAGCCAAAGCATGTGCACTAGGAAGTTCATCAAGCTGGAATTGCCCACAACTACATCTCTTGTTTTCAAAACAAACAATATAGCGTTTCACACCATCTATCACTGTATGGATATGATCTGTTGAAGCCCTGACCTACAATTACATTACAAATAAAAAACAATTCATATCCAATCATAATACAAAATATCTACAAATTATCTTTTATCTTTTGTATATATTTTATAGTTAATTTGTAAAAATATTGAAATTTTGTATTTCATATTGAGCTACAAATGATATGTAGTTTTATTGTAAAAATATTGTAGATAGAATGAAATTCAATATTAATATATATATATATATACTTTGACATGTAGTTTTTTTTTGTAGAAAAATTGTAGATAATTTGTACATAAGTAATATACAACCAAAATTCGATAGTAATGTAACAGAACAAACCTGCAACTGTGTTCGGATTGGTGATACTCAATTCCAAATTGAAATAACGTACTGTTATACATAGAATTCAATAGGCTATTAATTCGCATCCTCGCCGACTACAATTCCATCAACCTGAAAGTCTCTATATCTCCCATAGCTATCCCAATTCCCATTTAGTTAAAGCATAATTGGGATTTTCGACATAATTGTGGTTGTTACAGAAGAATTTTAGCTAATTTACTCGCTTTTGATTCGTGAAATTAGAAAAAATAGTGAAATAAAGTATTGCCATAAAAACAAAGTAGTGAATTTTGGAGAGAAACATGCAAAATTTAATAGCGAGATTTGCGTTTGATAAAATGTGGAATAATCCTTAATATCCCAACATTCGCGCCCCTATTAAAGGAATTGTACAACTAACATGATTCTGTTTTAAATGATGTATTTATATTTTATAGAAAAACTATTAGCAGAGCGGGTAATTTGCATATCATGGACATTTTTCGTAATATAGTTTCCTATATGGTATAGGAACGAAAATTTCACATAGCTTAACCAGGGAGAAAGCCCAAAATCTGGCCCAAACTGAAAACAGAACACCTCATCCCTTATTAAATATTGAGAAATTTTTATAAATTACTATCTTTTAGTGGCAATTAGATATCTATAGATACTACTTGCTATACTAAGGATTGTAGATACATTTTCTGTTGTTATAAAATGTATTAGATGTATTTAAGCTACTGTATTCATGAATAAAGTAACAAAAATAGGCGTGAATCAGTGAAGTCCAGCTAATAAGTTGTTGTATTCGAGTGTATTCGACTGTATTCATGGCGTGAAACATGGGATTACAGCTCGATAGATTATTGTATTCGACTGTATTTACGGTATGAAATAGGGGATTACACTATTTTTAAATGGAAAGTGAATCAATTAACATAATAAACTCCTAATATAACTCAACAAACTCAATTATAACACACAAAATTTGTATTTCTAATTATAAAAAAGATTCTCAACCGAAAAATACCCCAAAAACATAGCAATCGTAAGAAAAATTATACAATACATCTGAATACATAAATTATATTAATTAAAAAAACATATGAATATATTCATGACATATAGCGAGACAGTCAATACAATGAAATACATAAAATACATCGAGATACATTGGAATACAATGAAAAAAAGATAGTGAATATAATGAAATACATGGAATATAGCGAGATACATTGAATTACAATTAAAAAAAAGATAATGAATACAATGAAATACATGAAAATACAACATGATACGTTAAAAATACATTAAAATATATTAACAGAAAATCAAGTTGCTCAGTCCCATACTCTGTCGTCTTTGTTCAAGAACAAACCCTAATTTCTGGCGAATCCGGGGAGCAAAAACCCTCAGCTCTTTCACCTTTCTCTCTCTCTTTCTCTTCACCGAATATCTCTATAACTCATTAGAACAAATGAAAAGAATGAAAAAACCCTAGCACACAACTAGAAATCAAAGGCTCTTCAAGGAACTGTAACAAATTCTCTTTCTATTCCTTGCAAACAATTTGTACACTGGGAAATTTTCTTAGGAGCAAAAGAAAAATGGGGGTTTTAAGAAATACCCTTTAAGGGTAAGATTATTTGGTGAAGTGTAAGAAAAAGATGGTATCTTAAAGATTGGAATTTTTTGGTTTTTAATTGGTGAAGAAGTGAATAAAGTGGAGGAAAATCCAAAACACAATCTTTGAGCTTCCAATTGTGAGGTAGCAGAAGGCGGGGGAAGCGGATGTTAACGGCAGAAGTGGCAGCGGAATGAGGAGGAAGGCGGGAAGAGGTGGTGCGGCCGAGAGAAGTGAATTAGATTGAGCATCGTGTTTTCAGGGAATGGGGGAAGAGAATAGCATGTATCAAAACAGAGAGAGAAAGAAAATAGTGTAACTAAATAGCGTATTTAGTGGCTTTGGGGTAGGAGGTAACCAAAATTAGATATTTTGCTATAAAAATTAAAAAGTATCTATAGAATATAATTTTTTAAATGGTATTTATTTAAAATAAATAAGGTGTTAACCTTTGCTATATGTGATAAAAAAATTTAAAATATTTGCCAAGCTCTCTATTTGGTTGCACTCATTTAACTTGTACCACTTTTCTTTTAAAGTTTAGCTGGTACCAAAGTGCAGACAACTTAAGATCTTCTTTTCCTCGTATTCTTTGCTTCTTCTTCTTCTTCTTCTTCTTCTTCTTCTTCTTCTTCTTCTTCTTCTTCTTCTTCTTATTTGTTGTGAAAACAAAGGTGACAATGGATTTTATGGTGTTTGTGAGCATGTTTTAAGGTGGTTTGCGGTGTTTTATAATAGTAATCTAATGTGGGGCTCCTCTGTTTACTACTGATTATATCTTCTTCTTCTTCTTCTTAATTGCAAAATGGGTTTGTTAGAAATAAATGCAATATCAAAATGAAGTTGGGGTGGTGAGGTGGCATGCCACATGGCATCCACCTCAATCAAGTGTCAGGCCATGTGGGATTATATTGACCATGATTGAAGGTAGGTATTCATGGTTCGGTTTGGATCCGTTTTCCTCTAAAAAAAACTAAAGCAAGTAAATCGGTTTTTCACATATTATAACCAAACCAAACCAGTTAAGTCGGTTTTTTCTCTATTCGGTTTATGTCGGTTTTTCGATTTTTCGGTTATTTGTCTGTTTTTTCTTAAATATAAGACATACACTACCAAACATACATTTCGTCGACCACATTTTTAACGTAACACTATCAAATTAATTGCTCTTTGAGAAATCTATTATTTACCAAGATATATTGATAATAATTGAATCAAATAGTGATGAATAATTTAAGGACTCAATTAAAAATATATTATTTTTAACATGAAATAGATTCTTACACTTAACAAAAGCAAACTACCAATTAAACTAGAATGTAAAGGTAAAGAATTGTACTAAAAGTGCAAACGATTAATATTTACTATAAAAATTTAAAACTTTGTATAAAAGTATACATATATATATATATATATATATATATATATATAAGTGTATTATAAATTTAAAATAGCTACTCCTATATTCGATTTTGTTCGGTTTTTTTAATTAAAACTAAAATCAAACCAAATTTGATCGGTTTTTAAATTTCAAAACCAATACCAAACCAAACAAAAAAGTATCGATTTTTTGGGTCGGTTTGCTTTGGTTTTCGGTTTGGTTCGGATTTTCGGATTTTTATGAACACCCCTAATGGAAGGGTTAACGATTGAAGGGTAATCTACGACTAGGGGTGTCAATGGATATTCGAAAATCGACTAAACCGACCGAACCGTACCGTACCGTACCGAACCGATTTTTAGGTTTCTTTTTAAGAAACCGTAAGTTTTTATATAAATTTATAACCACACCGATAATTAGGGTAGGTTTTTTATTTTATAAAAATAAATCGAAAAAATACCGAACCGTACCGAATAAATTTTACATGTGAAATATATATTTATCTAGTAAGTTTAAAAATAATAATACATTATATTTTCCTTTGGTCCTTGGAATTATGAAAACTATTATAAACCAACAAGTAATTAAACTCAAAATACTAATTCCTAAAATCTATTATGCTACTTCTACTTAAACTAAGTTATTTCAAGTATCTTTATTAGCAAGACACAAGTATTCTAGCGATTATGAGTAGCAAACTACATGTAATGAATATGTTTCCTTTCATATAATTTAGATTTATCTTTTTGAATATTTCATCTTCTATAGACTTTATTCTTGAGTCCCAACTTGGTTAATATCTTTCCACTCGTGTGATTTATACTTTTTTTGCCTTTATTTGGTTTCTTTTATGTTGTTATAGAATAGTTGATGGATCTATACTCTAGCCATATTTTATTATTTATTTTTAATTCATCACCCTTTAAATAGTAAAAATGTCTAGAGAGTTTTGCTAAATTCTATAAAAGAACATATGTTATTGCATCCAATTTCTACTGGTGAATTTTACATGATACTTAAGAAAATACCGAAAATTAACCGAACCGTACCGATACCGAAGAGAAACCGACATGATTGGGACGGTTTCGAAAAATCTAATTTTGGTTATACATAATAGAATAACCGAAAAATTGGTATGGTATAAATTTTATAAAATAACCAGCCGAACCGAACCATTGACACCCCCACTTTTATAACATTAGTAATATTGGTGGACCGATAGTATAACGAGTGTAATAATTAATCCTTTCCCAATAGTAAAGGGTAAGTTTGACCCTTTTTTCGAATATTTTATGATGTTAATACGAATAAAAAGAAGAAAGAAGAAAGAAATCAAGCGGAACTTTAGCAAATCTAACAACCAAACCAAGTGGAATTTTATCAAATCTAACAACATGGACCGGGTTGGTTCAGTTTTTATCAAAACCAAACCAAATCAACTATATAAGTTTGGATTGATTCGGTTTTGTCGGATTTTTAGATTTTTTGTTACTTACATATTATTTCAATCTTACTTTGTTAAATATTTGATACGTATACATCTATTTAATAAAAATATAAAAAGTTGACAAATATATTATCAACTAAAATATTCTTATGTGAGAATTCCATTAGTTAACACACAATAATTATTTTTTAGTTGTCTGACAATAATTTTTTGTTGATATACACTTTCAGGTTATCCGAATTTAGTAATTAAACATAAAAATCAATATGATACCTAAATATTAATAATCACTTCACATTCGAAAAAGATATAAGAATTTAATACATCTTAACATATGATATAAATATGTAAGAACAAAGAGATAGAAGTATTTCAGTAACACTTGATAAGAAACTTATCATACAATCCATTATTTAAGGTCAATAAATATGGAGCACTTCATAATCTATTAAAATTTATATCCCGCAAGAGAATTCCAAATATTTCTAGACATTATTTTAAAGAAAATTTTATATAAAATCTTAAATAATATATATAAAAATTATATATTTATATTTCGGGTTGGTTCGATTTTTTTTATTCAATACCAAACCAAATCAAACCAAATCGAGTCGGATTTTTAATCGGTTTGATGCGATTTTTTGGTTCGGTTTGTACACCTCTACTAACGACCTAATTGTATTAAATATTTGACGGAGATCCAAAGTACTTACTTTTCGCAAATTAAAGGACCAAAACATCTTCGGTATATACTTAAGAAACCACTTTGAACATACCTCCAAACATAAAGTATCATTTGTGTCATTTTCTTGTCAAAATTAAGTTTTAAAAGAAAAAAACTAGGGTCAAAAGTGGAAGAGCAAATACTTGTCTCCTTGTTGTATTACTTTTAAAACCCCTAAAACCCTAAACCCATTTTCATCCAGGCCGCTCATAGTGTTCACTGTTAAAAAATGAGACCTCCAAGAGGACGTGGTGGTGGCGGATTTAGGGGCGGCAGAGACGGCGGCCGCGGTGGCCGATTTGGTGGTGGTCGTGGCGGCGGCCGCTTTCCTCCTCGCGATGAAGGACCTCCTTCTGAAGTCGTAGGTAAACATAGTTGCATTGAATTGAATCTCTCCGTTCGTGTGTGTGCGTGCGTGTTTTCTTCTTCTTCTTCTTCTTCTTCTGTGTGTGTAAGCTATAAGTGATGAAACATGTGTTTTTGTGAATGGTATTATATGCAGAGGTATCAGCATTTGTACACGCATGTGAAGGAGATGCAGTAACAAAGCTCACTAATGAAAAAATCCCTTACTTTAACGCTCCTATTTACCTTCAGAACAAGACACAGATTGGTAAAGTTGATGAAATTTTTGGTCCTATTAATGAATCTGTAAGTTATCTCTTTTCCCATTTGTTATTTGCTACTACTATTTTCTATTGCTATATGTTAGCTTTTAAATTATCATGGATAAAGTTGTAGCTTTAAATCTTTAATATTTAATATTCGGAGAAGGATCTAAGCTATATACACTGACAGTTAATCTTTTTTATATTATTAGTGTGTAGCTTAACTTGTGATTGAAAATTTATTCTATAATTACCTTGTGTAGTATTCTTGTACCGTTAGTGCATAGAACTTAAACTCTTCGAAAAATGATGCCATTCACTAATATTTTTTTGTGGTGGTTATTTGAGAGCAATAATCAATTTTCGCTCGAATAGTTTGTAGGGGAACCCTACCTTCTCCGATCCATTCGACACGTGACCTTCTCTGATCCATTCGACACGTGCAATTTCTTTTCTGTAGATACGCCCCACAATTTGTATTTGAATTCCTTTTGTATCTGCTTGTTCTGTTAATTCAATAGCCTTTTTCATTCCTTTTCGAAAGGAAACTCCCTGTTATTTTGCATTTGGCAAAAGTTAATACTCCCTGTTCTATTATATAAATATGTCAGTATTTTGCTGTCAGATTTTAATGTGCTAATTCGACATATTATATCGGTGATAGTGGAAGAAATATTTGAAGGGATGATTGAAATGTTAGATTAATGGAGAAACCATCACATAATTGTTTAAAAATTAAATCTTCAGTGAATTTCAAATCCTTGAAAGATGTGCATTTGTATAGATTATAGAAGTGGGATGATGTCAAATGTTTTGGAATGTTCCAAATATAAAGTGTTGTATAAATGAAATGGAGCAAGTAGTTTCTTTCTTAATACAGCTTCACGAGGAAAGAAGGTAAATGGAAATGCCGTTCATGTGAGAAAAAAAGGAAATTTATTACCTCTGTAGCTCAATAGTGAGCTTTAATTTGGCCTCCAGGGCTTTCGTCTAGTTCTAAGAGTGCAACTCGTGATGTGTAGCTCATGTTATGCTTTATTGCAGTTATTTTCAATTAAGATGTTGGAGGGAATTATTGCAACTTCATATGCAGCTGGAGATAAGTTCTACATTGACCCAGCAAAGCTTTTGCCACTGGCCAGATTTCTTCCGCAGCCCAAGTATGTTTTCTCTGCTTTACGCTACGCTTCACACTTGATTAGTCCTTTCGTTTGGTATTAGTATTCGTGGCCCTCTGGATATACTTGTATGCTGAATGGGCTAAATGAGCTATTGAGGAACAATGTCTATGGTTTATGTTCAAGAATAACTTGTAAAAGAGAAGAGTATAAGATAAAGATGGTGAGAGCTTTCGGACTATATCATGAATTAGAATTGGCCCAAGAGGTAAGCAACTTGACGATACCTTTTAGCAAAGGGAGGAGATGCAGTTGTACTGGGATCTAATGCTTTTCATACAAATGGAGTATTATATTGTAATTCCAAATAGTTGAACTCAAGGATGTACCTTCTCTATAGCTGCAGTTGCACTTGCGCTTGAGAAAAAAATTGATTTCTGGGGGCATTGTTCGATTCCTTTGCAGGCGCCGTTCCATATTTTATTTGCTATTTGATGTTATTCAAATGCTTAAAAAAAATTCTTCACTGTTGCAGGGGACAGCAACAAGCTTTTAGAGGTGGCGGACGAGGTGGAGGAAGAGGTGGGAGAGGTGGACGTGGAGGAGGCGGTGGTTTTCGCGGTAGGGGTGCTCCTCGCGGGGGTAGAGGTCCTCCTCGGGGCGGTCGTGGAGGTGGTTTTAGGGGTAGAGGGAGATTTTAAAAAGGAATGTAATGTACTTTTGATTTCTCAATTTAGTCTGTAATTCTGGATGTTGTGAACGTATGTTATCATAGTTCCTTTTTGTTGTTAATGGAGTCAGCCCTCCTTTATCTTTGTTTTGTTCCATATAATTGGCATTGTGAGAATTTTTGTCCCATTTATTTCCCATCATTTTTTCCATGTAATCAACTCTTTTAGTCTAATTAACGGCATAGCCCATTTGGTCTTGGTTATCAAGGTCCCTCGTTGAGTGGCCTTGGTTTGTATATGTATTTTGCTTTTGGTATATCTGGTTGAGTTGGAGGGGAGCCCTGGCGTAAGTGGTGAGGTTACAAGTTTAAGTCGTGAAAATAGCTTCTTGCAAAAATGCAGGGTAAGACTGTGTATAGTAGGGCACGCATAGCCTGAGTAGTGTACCGGGCTATTTTTTTTTTTTTTAAATATCTGGTGGAGTGATTAAAGGTGATTGTTAGGTGGGAAATCAATTCTTCATCTCATTTTAATATAAATAATTGTGCAGTAGAAAGCGATCAAAATTTTTTAAGCAAGAATTTTACAGTGCAATAAGTTGTCTAGTCCTGATGGATTTCACTGTGTTACTTTATAACGAGTTTTCATGATCTAAAAATTACCAGTATAAAATGCAGGCACAATGATGCTCAAAGATTAAGATCAAGAAACAACAAACTAGTTTGCATATTACGTGCATCTTTCAATTATTATTCAGAAGCCACATTGTCCTTGGTTAGAACATTTTTTTTTTTCTTAATACAGACAAGTGTGAACTCCATGTTTTCAAATGAAAAACAAGTCACCATACGTCTCATTCTCAAGCTTCCCATCCCCTTAGAACAGTTGCTCTAGCTACACGATTAACGCCCAACGTAAAGGCACCCATTCGGAGATCACAGTTGTGAGTCTTGCACATATTCTTAACATCTTTAAAGCCTCTTGTCATATATGTCTTCAACTCAGCATTCACTTTATCCTCATCCCACATAAAGCCTTGGATGTTCTGGTATTTCAAAAACATCGAGAAGTCGGTAAGGTAACTGAATAAAAGAGCTTTTGAAAGTTTTAACATGTTCTTTTGGTGCATAACAGAGGAAACAACAGAACAAGAACAATGCTTGGTGGCAAAGTATGAAAAATATTTATGAAGGTATAATACCTGAACCCACTCAAAATAACTAACGGTGACACCACCTGAATTAGCATATATGTCTGGTAGGATGACAACTCCTTTCTTTGCCAAAATCTGTAGAGGATTAGAAGTAATTAAAATGACGCACTTGTCTTGTGCCTTCCTTGGCAGCCCGGTGCCCTAAGCTCTCGCTATGCGCGGGGTCCGGGGAAGGGCCGGACCATAAGGGTCTGTCGTATGCAACCTTGCATTTCGGCTCGAACCCGTGACCTCCTGGTCAAATGGCAGCAACTTTACCAGTTGCACCAAGGCTCCCTTTCTGCACTTGTCTTGTGCGCGTCTGAAATATGATCTGTAACTGATGCGCTAGCCTATTCTACCTCCTTTTGTAAATTTTGCTTCATTTGCTTCTTGCATTCTTCAGTGGATTGTGAAAAAAGAAAAGTAAAAGAATTATTGCACTAACCTCATCAGCCTCTGGATCAGTAGGATGGTTAGCTGCCTCAATAATATATTTGGCTTTAATATCATTTGCAGTATCCCTTCAATGAGAAGTTCAAACATATCACAAATATGACATAAAAGGCTTCTTGATAACTAGATCAATGCAAAATCATGAAAGTACCTGTTGATTACTCCGCCAAGGGCAGCTGGTATAAGAACATCACAATCTTCTACTAGTATTGAATGTGGATCTATTGGATGTGCATCATTGAAACCTTTAACTCCACGATTTTCCTTCGCATGTTTGAGTAGGCTTGCTATGTCGAGTCCATTCTCGTTCTTTATGGCACCTGTTATGTCACTTACTGCAACGATTTTCCCACCTTGCTCATTGATGAGTTTTGCAGCCCAGGAACCAACATTCCCAAACCCCTAAGACGGCAAAACATTGTCAAATTCGCATTTTGTCCTGAACAGAAGTGAATACTTTGACTATGCTAACCTGTATAACAAAACGCTGCCCAGCAATACTCTTGCCATGCTCTTTTAGCAGTGCTTCCGTAGCAAAGAGAACACCCCTTCCGGTAGCTGCATCTCTGCCTAAGGATCCACCAAGATCCTGTTATAAATTGTTACATCTCTTAGGCTAAATTGACAATGATCACTCAAGTTCACAAAGTGAACATCCAACACCAATTTGATTTGTAAAATGAGTTCATAGATTGTAGAAAAACATGAATTGGGAATAAGAACTCTGCTGAATTTTTATGTGTACTCACAATAGGTTTTCCGGTTACCACTGCAGGTGAATAACCATGAAATTTTGAGTACTCGTCTAGAATCCATGCCATTGTCTGCACAAAGAAATTGTAGTAGCTCCAGTAAGACATATTTCACTAAGAAGACAAAGCATTAGATGCAATCCATTAAAATGCTAGGCAAGAAAAATTATATTCGCAGACCTGTGGATTTGTTCCCATATCTGGTGCCGGAACATCTGTATGAATTCCGATCAGGTCATGTATTTTTTGAGTAAATACTCGAGTAAGTCGTTCTAGCTCAGAGTTACTTAGGTCATTAGGACTACATCCTATGCCCCCTTTAGCCCCACCATATGGTATATTAGCTACTGCTGTTTTCCATGTCATTAGCTGTGCTAAGGCATTTACCTCTTCCGGGTCAACCTACATTAGACACCAATGGGTTACTATCGAACATATGCTATATCGATCAATTGATGAAGTCATAAACATAACATTGAATAAAAGAACTGCTACTTAGTCTGCAGATCACTATTTCTGATACAATCAGCAATGAGTAGTAGTCTATCATAGAGAAGAAAAATAAACCTCAGGATGGTATCTGATTCCGCCTTTCATAGGCCCGCGAGCATTATCATGTTGAACTCTGAAACCAACAAAAGATGCCAATGAGCCATCATCTTTTGGTATTGTACACTCCACCTGAAAGATTGCAAAAAAAATCAGTCCAGGAACATTTGCTTTGAAAACACACACTAAAAAGTCAGTGTGCCAAGAACAATAATCTAACCACTTCAAAGTCTGATCCTATAGGGACCTTTTGAACATTCAAAAAATTTAAGTCAAGCTCAGTATTCTAAGTACAAAGTCCAAAACCGGAACAAAATCTGTTTTTATTTGCCAAAAACTCTTGTCATCAAAGCATAAGTAGGAACACAACAAAGTCTTGTTACTCCCTCCGGTCGGTCCAAAATAAGTGATTTTTTTAGCTGTTTTCACACAGATTAAGAAATCCGCCTTTTAGCATTAATTAGCAATAAAATTGACCATATTAACCTTTGCTATCTCACATAAGTACTCCTATCACATACTCCAACACTATTTACTCCAAGGGCAATGTAGGAAAAAAATAATTAGTTCATTCTTGAAATCTAAAAAAATCACTTATTTTGAAAAAAAAAAAAAGGCCAAAAGATCACTTATTTTGGACCGCCGAAGGGAGTAACTATTATCAAGATCCAAGCACCCAAAAGAGAAGAAGTGACATACCTTAATTTCTCTAAAGGGGATTAGCAGACTCTTTTCCAGCTTAGAGTCTAAACCGAGCAGTCGAGCTGCCAGCTTAAAGTTTCTATTTGTTGCTGCTAAAGCATTCATGATTCCTCAATAAACACAGAGAAATTAAAGTCAATATCCTAATATGCGAAAGGAAAAAGAAAATCACAATCAATCGATCCTAGATTTTTAACAAGGAAAGGGTGAAGCAAGAAAATTTAAACTCCACTTGGCAATAAGATCTCAGCAGACATTAATTTATAATTTTCCATATATATGTGGAAATCCAGAAGATGCAAACAATCTGTGTCATCAGCACGTCTTAATCTTATCCACTCTATACAGAGAGTAAAAACATTAATTTGTTTCTTACCAAAAAACCAAGAATTCAACAAATGGAGGCTGCAGTTGATCAAGTAGCATGGAAATTTTCAATTTTTCAAGAACATGTGGAGGCCACTATACTTTACAAGTAAATTTGGTAGGTCGATTTGATAATATAATTGAGCTAGCTGCTGTTTATATAATAAGTGTCAGCATCTTTATCTAGCCAGTAGCCACGTCAAGTCTTTCTTAAAAATTGTTCCTAAGTCATATAGTTCCAACATGCACTTTTTTTTTTTTTTTTTTTTCAACGAGTGGTTTTTTTTTATTGGATATAAGTTTGTTTCGTTAACTTAACTTACTAACCGTATAAATAAATTTTACACCTATTAGTTTGTTTTTATTATACTTTGATTATTATATCAGGCTTGTCGTAAAAAAGGTTAACCTAATGATTTAAGAAACATTTTTAAAATTATTGGAATATGCCTTACCTGGATTAAGCCCTCACCAATTGAGTTTGGGTTCAACTGGAAGCTAAACTGACCCCAAAATAAGGGAGAAGCCATTTCAAACTTCGAGTAATATCGTTAGGGGCCAATACTTAATTGTAACATTAAATAAAATACACCATGTAACCCCTTTTCTTATATCTATTTATTTATACATTGATTTAAATTATAATATATTGGTAGCGCAAAGAACTTTTATACTATCTATGTATTTTGATATTATGTATTTTTCAAGAGGGGTTGCTCTGATGGTAAGCAACCCCCACTTCCAACCGAGAGGTTGTGAGTTCGAGTCTCCCCAAGAGCAAATGTGGGAAGTTCTTGGAGGGAAGGATGCCGGGGGTCTATTTGGAAACAGCCTCTCTACCCCAGGGTAGGGGTAAGGTCTGCGTACACACTACCCTCTCCAGACCCCACTAAGTGGGATTATACTGGGTTGTTGTTGTTGTTATTTTTCAGGTTACATCCTATTATTATTGATAACTGTTTGTATTTAGTTATTTTTTGGGTAATCTGATATTATAAAATAATAATAACAATAAACCCATTGATATTATGAATTTTTTCATATTTCTTTAGTGTATAAAAAGTTAAACTCTTTAAATATACATAGTATGATCTTCAACCGCTCGTTGTTCCTACATGGGACATGCAAAATCATGTCCTAAGTTTTCTATTGAGAACTAGTGACTCTCACCATTATTAGAATATATATTATAGAAACCACTAAGCTTGTACAGAGCTTCTCAACATTAAATGAAAAGGAATTAAGCATCATATCAAAAAGTAGGAAAAAGTTATGAACTTTTTTTTAAACCTTCCTCGTTAACGTCAGCGCAAAGGCGAATCTAGAATTTCGATAACATGGGTTTACTACTAAAAAAGAAAGGAAACTAATTAAGCGTTTAACCAAGTGCATCATTCAATTTTTATGGAGCATGAGTGCCAATACATAATACTGGACAAATTTTAGAAAATACGTACATAAAATATCTAATTTGACGGACGGACCATGGGTGCACGTGCCCCGTATTGCAGGCTATAGATACGCCCCTGCGTCAGCGTCGTATGAGCCTGACCAACCCAAAGGGCCCAACCAAGTCCAAGACGAGAACGACCATCGTAACAAGTTTATGAATTTTCAAGCATGCAAACAAGAAACTAGCCAAAATTTGAATGAAATTGAAGACACCTTAGCTTAGTGTACCTTAAGACAGAAGAAGTTTAAGTGCTTAGTCCCTCTGCCTCTAGTGATATGTAATTGCTCCTTAAGTCCTAAACTCCAATACTATCAATTTATATCCACGAGAAAGAAACATAGAATCAGATTCAATATTATCCCTCTACACATTCTTAATTAATTTACAACCGAATATCAAAAGTTTCTGGATTTGATTTATACTCGTATAATGCAAGTGTTGATATATCATATATGTCGGTCTAAACATAAGTAAGTTAGATTATCACTACCATGGGCGGAGCTAGGCCGGAAAATTACACAACATACGTATTTTTTAATAGACTAGTCTTATCATACACGCATTTTGCGTGCACCTTATATTGATAGGTACTAATTTTGTTAAAAATTACATGTATATATATTATTAAAGAATATGATGCAATCATAAAATAAAAATTGATGAACTCTTGTGTCTTTTTTGTAAAGTATTGTGATAATAAGCGAAATCTAGATGATTTAGCTATGATTTATGCTTTCGCTTGATTATATTCCAAGGTCATATTATGATTAATTGATGAAATATGGGCTCTAATTGTCAATTGTATATATTTCAGGTTAAGGAGCTTATATTATGCAAGAAAATGTGATTTGGAACCATTTTGGAGCAACAAAGACCCCTCGGAGCTGAGTATGGTTGAAGACAAGGCAAAAATCAAGGCCACTGCACAATTGGGCTAGCGCACTCAAATGCGCTGCCGCACTAAAACTAGCGCGTCCAAGACAGAACTTCAGAAAACTAGCGCGGCCAGATGCGCGCCCAAATGCGCGGCCGCGCTAGTCCAAAATCCGGCGATGGTTCATTGGGGGCAAAAGTGAAAATCTGGAGGAAAATTCACTTAAACTATATAAGGTCAAGCTCGCCCAAGGGAGTTTTATCAAGGTTTTCATAGGCTAAAGCAAGACATAGAGAGGCAAGAGGCAAGGAGGAAATTGGATCATCAAGTTTTTCTTTTCTTCTCTTCGTTTTTGCTTAATATGATGAAATTGGATTTAATTGTGATGAACAATAGTATGAGTAGCTAAAACCCATTGTTCTAGGGTCATGGGTAAAACATGAATGTTGTTGTTTGAGGTTTAATTTGACAAAGTTGATTTATCATCTTGGGTTGTTTATTTAATTCTGTTATTAATTGCTTTGGCGAGTAGCTAACAGTGAAACACTATCTACGAATCTAGAGTTGAACTCGAAAGTGGGAATTCTAGGTTGCATATAGAATTAAATAGAGCAAGTTCTTGAACCCGGGCCTCGGGGAGCGGATTCGCAATTGGAATAGACATATACCCACTTGTCTTGCTTGGTTAAAATACAGAAATTATAAATGCGTTCTTGTTAATCTTAATTGCATAGAAATATAGGCATTGAGTTAACTTGAGCAGGCGAGTAAGAAGTCGACAGATTCTTACGAATAATATACACCTTGTCAATCAATAACCCAGATAAATTGATTAGTCATCTTAAGCTCAGGACACAACAAGATTGTTAATTAGCCCGTGACCCTAGAATATCTTCTCCTACTGTGTGTTATTCGAAACTGCTATTAGTTTGGTTAATTGCTTTAGTTAAATTATTTCTTGATAATTTAGGTAGTAAAATAAGTACATCTTTGTTTTGTGACACCTCTTGAATAAGTAAGGTAATTAGGTTTGAATCAGTCAATAGTTGATCACAAGTCTTCGAGGGAACGATACTCTACTCACTACTCTATTACTTGACGATCACGTGCACTTGCGTGGGTGTTTTTGGTCGCAACATATTGCTTTGTTATGAAATCATGAAATCATAAATATTAATTATGTTTACTGCTTAGTTGCTATAAGAAATTGTATGCTTCAGTTGTGATTTATTGTGAAGGTAATTAGAAGAATATTGTACTCTTAAATTTCTAATATTGTTTTTTTGGTAAGAAGGAGTTTATTTTGTCTTTGATTAAAGAAATTATAATTATGTTACATAGTTCATACTCGAGGGAAAGAACATCAGGAGTGAATTCTTGGCTAACATCATGATAGAAATCAGATTCATGCCCTTTTTAAAGAGTAGTAGAATAATACTTTTAAGACTTAAGGCTCCGTTTGGCCATCAGTTTTGCCAAAATAAATTTGGAATTTATTTTCAAAACTCATGTTTGGCCATAAATTTTGCCAATATTTTTGCAAAATCCCAAACCCCAAATCCCAAAATCACCCTAATTGCTGATTTTGGGCCAAAATCCTAAAACTCGGGAATTATATATATGTTTTTTCAAAATAAAGTTGGGAAATATGTTTTGAAAACGTATGCCCAAACACATTTTCATCTTCAAACCAAACTTCATTCAAATCAAAATTTTCAAAACAACTTTGGAATCTATGGCCAAACGCTAGCTTAAAAACTATATTGACATCTTTGGATTATAAATATAGAAGCATGTACGGTGTAAATTTTAGAACATTTACATACAGTAATGCCTAATAAACTACATACTTTTAATGTAAATACACGGTAAAATAACATAAAAAATAAAAACTTAGTGTCTAAAATATGCTTAAAGTTTGGGTTACGAACTCCCAAAAATATCGGCTCAGTGAGAAAAAGAAGAAGAAGAATCAATTGACAAGGCAGACAAAAAAAAAATTGAAAGTTTCATAGAACAAAATTTATTTCATAGAAGTAGAAAGCTAAAATTGCATTTATATAAAATATGTCTCACTTTAATTTCCTCAACCGGTGCATTTAAAACGTGATACCAAAAAGCTTTTCATTGAAGTTTGAAACATTTTGGCAATACGATTCTAACACGGAAAAATTATTGAATGAGTAATTTAAAGTAATTTAATTTATTATAAATTAGTGTTGATATTTATTTTTACTTCTTAAATAAAGATACTTATTTTGAAATATTTTAGACTTTTTTGTCTTATTGTAGATATGCGATTTTTGACCCTCCCCAAAATTTCACCCATTCTAGCATGTAAATATTTAGTTTAGGCCTAATATCGTTATTTCAGCTAATTTTAACTCTTTTACTTTATTTCGTCACAATTAATAAAAATTACAAAAAAAATTTATTTAGTTTATGTATCTTTCGTAAATTTAAATAAAAAAATATACAAAAATAGTAGTTTATCTTTTTTTATATATATAATCTTGAAAACACAAAAAATAGTTTTATGTTTTATAGTTTAGTTCAATTAATTAAAATTAGTTTTATATTTTTATATTATAATTGCACATAATTTTAGAAGGAGATATTAATTTTAGGTTGGTTTATCCCGTCTTTATGTCTTGTAGTCCATTTTTTTAGTCTTTGGCCCAATTCCTTAATCCATAATCTCTAGGCCCATAACCGTAACCTAATCCCTACCCCTATATAATAGTACCTAATGTCACGTCCTTAGTTGTTCACTTGACAACTCGCTCACGATCTTGCACAACTTGCTCACTTTCTTGTAATGTCAAGTTAGCCTTACTACACTCAAGATCGCTAAGAGAATGGAAGAAAAAACACAAGAGAATTGTTAAAGGAAGCTTTGTTGTGACGACCCGACCCGTCGTCTCGTTATTTACCGCCTTGTTTCCCCCCTTATTGTGTTGCTTTAAGTTTCATTATCGGTATTGGGTGCGTTAGAATTGATTTGGAGTGATTTTATTAAGAAATGAGATACTTAGTCTCTTTTAAGAAGACTTAAATTGAAAAAGTCAACCGGATGTTGACTTGTGAGTTAGAGAGCTCGGAATTGAATTTCGATGATTCGGTTAGCTCTGGGTTATGATTTGTGACTTAGGAGCGCGATCGGAATTGAATTTGAAGGTCCGGTGTAGAGTTAGGCTTGAATTGGTGAAGTTTGAATTTTGGCGAATTCCGGTTGATAGGTGAGATTTTGAACCGAGGGTCGGAATGGAATTCCGAGAGTTGCTGTAGCTTCGTTAGGTGATTTTGG